>BMAO01007735.1:0-100627 GCA_019973975.1 Trichonephila clavata | reverse complement strand
GTTCATACCCTACTTTTGTTTTTCAAGCGCGTATGTAAATTTTTGTAGGAGGAGTAGCGTTTTAAAATAACTTCAAAAAATGTTTTTTCCTTAAAAAATTAAATTGCTAACTTTTTATGAAACTTTGAGCACAAAATCAGTTTTACGTAGTATACACACATAGGAGGCCACCAAAAAATTTCGAAGATAAAAATACTTTATTTTAGTTCCTACGATATTTAGAAGTAAAGTTATAGCTTAATTAGTAAACCAGAAATGGGTATTTAAAGAGACATAAAATGTAAACAAATAGTTTAAATGCCTTTTTCTTATATTTTAAGCAAGATACTCACTACTTATTGTAAATACAGATCAAAGTATGCTTTAATTATTTAATAATATTTTTTCACATCTGGCAACTGTTTTATATAATTCAAGTTTGTTTTATTGAATGGCGATACAATTATCATCTATACTTTGTTCATTCGAAAGCGTTCTTCTTTAATAGTACTTAGTTTTCGATATTTTTACAGTTTATTCATTTATTTTATCTAATTTTAACGTTTTATTTCACAAGCCTAACCGTAACTGCAATTTTTCAATACAATTTCACACAAAATTCCCAAAAATATTTATAACTTTGTAAAAACTGTGTTTAAATTCTTATTTTTATGTCCCATTGCAAATAAAAATATTCTTACATATTTCGAAAAAAGTGCTCCGAAGGTAGTCACATACCTTAAATAAAAATTTATTGCTTAAATCATACCATGTCCCTTAAAAATAACGACCCGTTCGGCTCGATTCGTGCCAGCGTTTTTCAATAGCCGAAGAATCGGCGATAAAAGTACATTTGGAGTAAGTAATGGTACGGATAAAGCAGAATGTCTAGAAACGATCGAAACAAAAAACATGCAATGAATCGAATCTAAATTGCTGCCGAGCGGGTCAGAAATAGTTTTTTTATGGAAAAGGTAAAAAAGCACGGATCGCTTCCGGTTCCGTATCGCACAGACGAGGGTACGTTAAAAAAGAAAATTTCGAATAGAGAAGTTTTTTCTTACCCGGATAGGGAAAGGGAATTCCGTGTATCGTCTGGGACACACACGAGTTTGTTTCTCGGTCCTTAGGTGTGTACACGTGGCCGGTCGTGTCCACCGTCACCACCACGGATTCCTTCGTCCAGATGGACGCCAGCGCAGCCTCGACCACAACAAATCTACCTTCGGAATAGAAACCATTGACGTGGCCGAAGAACCCGAATCTATAATTGGATGCCATCTAAAAAAAATCGAAAAAAATTACAACCGCACGGGTAAATTTTAACATAAAAAAACAAATGATCACGCATACCAAAAATTTACAAAAAAAATAATTTCATTCACGAACACATGCGTAACTTCGCAATAGCACCGCGATTCACATTTACAAAAAAAAGTTTAATTGCACCGACTGCTTAACGACATAAAAAGAATCATGCATACCGAAAATTTATTTCACAATAGCACCGAGATTCACATTTACAAAAATTAAAAGAACATTTACAAAAAGCCAAATAGGAAAAGTTAATTTACGATAGCGCCGCATAGTTTAATTTCGAAGGAATGTTAGTTTAATTTGAAAATATCATTTACAAAAAAAAGCACAATAACATAACAAAATGTTAATTTACGATAGCGCCGCATAGTCGAAAGAACATTTACAAAAAGTAAAATAGCACTTGCTTAACAAATACAACATGACGAAAGAACATTCACAATAGCATCGATTTGAAAAAAAATCGAAAGAATATTTACAAAAAGTTTAATTCACCGCAACATCGTGCGTAACATCACGAAAGAACATTTACAAAAAAACGATTTTAATTTAAAAATGCAACATTTACAAAAAAAGTTTAATTACCGAGCGTTGTTCACGAAAAGATTTAAAAATGTCTGCGCAACAAAAATTTCGTCGACAGAGCTAACAGAAAAATGTACTCACCGTGTGTATCAAAGAGCAGCAGAGCAAATGGACGTGTGCAATCGACGAGGAAGAGCAGCGGCATGTAAGGATCCGAGGTAGCGCGTCTTAAATACTCTTCGGGCAAGGTGCCAAAAAAAACGTCGTCCAAACTAGGTCGACCAAACAACGTCGTCCAAACTAGGTCGACCAAACAACGTCGTCCAAACTAGGTCGACCAAACAACGTAGCTTCGACGACGTTGTCCGAGATAGGTAAAAAGAAAATTTGTCAAAATATCGTTCAAACTCGTAAATATTTACGAGTTTGAACGATATTGATTTAAACAATATCGTTCAAACTCGTAAATATTTTAACACCGGTGGTCCGTCTCACGGGTTTCATGGGCAGATGGGCAAAGATCGAAAATCTTTTCGGATACAGTCTTCTCTCGTCGTGACGACGTCGAATTTTTCGAACGTGCAGAGTAGCATTCAGAGTGTGTATGACCAGAGTCGGAAACGAAACGGTAAATCCTCGGTAAATCATATCGCACCACTCGTCGGGGGGTATTCTCCATTCTTTCGACACATACTTTGAAATAAATAAGCGTCGAGAGTGATTTTCGGTTATGTACAGGAATCCAGAGGGAATGCGTTCAAACTCGAGAAATGTAAACCCTTCTTCCTCGGTTTCACCAAAGACTTTAATCCGAGTTCCGACACGACAGGTGAGAATATACTTTGCAAAAAACGCGGGGAAAACATCGGAATGTATGTAGATGGAATAATGTCCATCGGTTTCCAAAATAGGAATCATCAGCGAGTTTATAGAAGTTAGCCAATTTCTTAAGATCTTTTATAAGTATTTCTATATTTTTATGTAAAAAAAAAAAAAAAAAAAAAAAAAAAAAAAAAAAAAAATTTTTTTTTTTTTTTTTTTTTTTTTTTTTACATAAAAATATAGAAATACTTATAAAAGATCTTAAGAAATTGGCTAACTTCTATAAACTAACTTCTATAAGATCTTAAGAAATTGGCTAACTTCTATAAACTAACTTCTATAATAATAATAATAATAATATATATATAAAAAAAAAAAAAAAAAAAAAAAAAAAAAAATTTTTTTTTTTTTTTTTTTTTTTTTTTTTTTTATTATTTATTATTATTATTATTATTATTATTATCCTTTAAACACTTTTATTTTTTGTGTCAATGGAATTCTACATAAAGGACAATCAGAAATTTTTGCTGCACATATGTGACAAGAAATTAAATGATGACATGGTTCGAAAACCACATTTGTCTGTTTATCCATGCAAATCTTACAAATATCCCCTTCTTCATTTCCCTCAACACGGTTACCACTTTCCAAAGTAACACTTTTAGCTGGTTTTGCATCAAATTTAAAAACAGCTTCGCACACATCCTCGAGCGATTTGAAATGTTGGCCCGTGCTTCTAAAATTTGCCACTGCAACCTTTTGTACCGTCGACTTTGAAAACAATTCACAAGCTTGTCGAAGTACTTCATCTTCAATAGTCTCGTCGGTATTATTCGTGTTTGGGGGTTTTATCGATTTCATTTTGATTAATTCCAGATAAGCACAATGGGGGGAAAATTTTTCATGTTGTATCAATGGGTCGTCATTTATTTTCCAATGACCTAAAGATAAACTGCAGTAGAAACATGTCACGATATCGGATACTCCCGTATAATAAAACCCATGTTCGGCTAATTGCTTAGCACTAAGCATTATCAGCGGCCAACCTTTGAACGTTAAAAGGCGACTTTTTAAAACTGACATTTTTCTAAGAGCTCTTACATCCGGCACTCCGTCTGTCATCTTTTCTAATAGCGGGACAAAAAGTCTTATTCAAGCGCAGCGATGCTCTCTCGTTGGAGTCTCGAGATACACTGAGCATTTTATATTCTCGTACACCGAATACGTCACGTTTCCCGGTGACAGCCTCTGCGAGTGAAATTATTGGAAACCTCACCCAATGCAGCGTTGACACATTCATACACAGTTCTAGATTACGAGAATTAACAGGTTTTTTTGGGAAAAAGAGTTTAATAAATTCATATTTTTTCTTCACCTTCATTCAAAATATATTAAAAACAATGAGAATAATTTACAATGTTATTTTTATTTAATACTTCCAAGTTTTTTTAATGTGTTAGAAATTTACCCCGCTTAACTTTCAAAATTCTAAACATGAATACTATGCAATTATGACAGTATTTCGACAATACTTGCTAAAAAAACGGACTATTTATCTTCGTTGAGTATTGTAAAAAATAGAAACAATTTTGTATAATAGCGCATTTGAAAAATATTTACCTCGAAGTTTCAAAATTACGTGAAAATGGCAAGATTTAAAAACACCCCAATAAATTAACTCCGATATCTTACCGCGCAGCATTTTTAATGAGAAATGTACTCCACCGACAAACGAATTTCTTTCTGCTGTTTCGTCTTTCCGTAAACGGAAAGACAAAAACAGCAGAGAGAAATTCGTTTGTCGGTGGAGTATTTTTCTCATTCGAAAAATTAATCGTAATCATTTGCTGTACATTTAACCTTTAAAATAAAAGATGGCGTGTGATGGTGAGTCTCATATTTTATGTGATTTTCTTTTTGTTAATTAACAAAAAAGATAATTCAATATCGTGATATTAATGTATGTATTTCAATAGCTTAAATATCCCTAATCATAAGAATAGTAAAATATTAATCAATTATATAAATTGGTTTACTAAGTTAAACGACTGATCTATAATATAAATTAACAAACCATATAAAATATAATTAAATATATAAATATTATTTTTTTTCGATAGAACGGGTTTGTCTGACATAACCGTTAATTATTTTTTACTTCTTAATTAATAATTTAGGTAGATGAAGTTGGATTATCAACAGCACATCGTGTTCACTTTCAGACGCTCTGAAAGTAACCAGATCTGTTTATCATAAAATGTTTTATAATATTGTTATTTAAACTAAATAATAATTTTTTTTATCATAGGAATTATCGATTAATGATTAAATTTACTTTTAAATTTTAGGCAAATCTTATTCAAATTTCCATATTCGGTTTTATAATTCTGAATAACCCATGTAAATTAATCTGAAATAATTTGTATTTTTTCAAATAGAAATGTTTTATTAACTCTATTAAATTTTGCCATAAGAAATATTGAAATAATTATCAGTTAATTACTGAAGATAGTTGTCTCTAAAAAATATGTATACATAAATTTATTTTTGAAGACATGGTATAATAAACAATATTATTCATTGTGCATATATATCCTAGTAATTAATTTTTTTTATATTCTATTTAAAATGTTAACATTATTTGTTTAGATTATTTTTTATAAATATATTAGCATTCTAAGTATGTAAAAAAAATGATCAGTTTTCCTTTTTATGACAACAGAATAACACATAATATAGCTGCAAAAGCTTTAATAGAACAAATGTAGATATTTTATTTTTTTACAAGGTATTGTCAAAATACCAGTTTTTTTACCCGATACAGTATAGATGAAACACATATTAAAAAAATCTATTTTTTACAAAGTGAAACTTAAGACCTTTTGTGAAATTTTTTGCTACATTGCTAGCAGCAAATTCAAGCTTTTTTTCCCCAGGAGACCAAATGCTTTTAGGTAGCACATCTACATTGATAGCAGAACAAAGTTTTTTAGCCACAGAATGTCCTTTATCAATGATTATCATGCCAAAAACAAATGCAAGATTAATACTATGCAATTTGTTTACTTTCTCGGAAGTGCAGAATGAATAGGAATAGTTACAGTTTTCACATTTTATAGTCGTATTCATTGCTAACCCAAACACAGAGTCTTGCACAACACTGACTTTTCTTTCAAAACACATAGGACAGCATAATGAAATTATATTACACAAAAATTCCTAAATTAAAAATCACATTTTTTCATTTTCCATCTGCAGGTTTTAAAGAATTCATTAGTTTTGATTCACTCGCAGTTGGAATGCTTGAATCTGTCCTAATATTTTCACTGTCGAAAACTGAAACTCTTTGCAATACTTATTTCCTTTGAACTGACGGGAATAACTTTTATTTTTGTTATTTCCCATAATTATAAATAATATTGCGAGGAAATAACTCACTGGTATTCAATCAAATAATACTCTCAACTTTTGTTTTGAAATTCAACAAGCAGAATTTTTACCAAACGAAGCTCGATGTAAACAAACAAATATTGCTAGATTTACTTTGTTGAATACTCTCAAAATTAGTAATTATTTTTAATATTAAATCATAAGGGTTTTAAAATTATATTTTAAGAAAAATATTGTATTCAAATTCTGTTTGACGAGTTTAAGGGCATTTAAATGCTGACTTCTGGTTATTTAAATACCCACTTCCAGTTTTTACACTTACTAATTATTCAATATCTTGGCTTCTATGTGACCTAGAAAGAAAAACGACTTTATAGAGCTAAACAGTTGCTTTATTCTGTAAAATCAAAAACTCAAAATGTGATTTTTTTGGCGAAAAAGGACCATTTCAACGTATTCGTATACCTTAGATAATATCTCTAAATAGTCTAATAATAGTTTTGTGTTCTGTAAACTATGAAATTTTAAATATAATCGTAACGTATTGGCATCTGACAACGTAAATATTATAAAGAGTTGTGAACCAAATTTGTTTAAAATTTACAAATACATTTATTTTATAGATTTAAAAAAAAACTTACAATTTTCATGTTTATAGAGAGAGTTGATATGTTTTTAGTAACTAAGGTGTATATCATGTCTCGTAATATTTTTTTTAGTGATTTTTCAATGTTCTTTTACTTGAACCTTGATAAAAATTGTAATCATTTGATTATCATTAGGAAATGGTACCAACAATGAAGTTATCATTGAGTGTTTCATGGAGTGTTGAAGGTTGGCAACTGCTGTTCTAGAGCAAGCACACCAGACAATTTTGTATCTTTACAGACAATGAGGTAACAAAATATTTATCCATAAATATTGTAAAATTGATCCTTTGACCTCAAGAAGAGCTTTTTTTAAATTTATCTTTACAAGTTCACACGCAAACATAAGTTTTTAAAACTTTTAAATTTCCAAAGTTTTTTTAACTGGACAAACGATTTCTAAAACAACCAAAATAAAACTGTTTTTATACTTTTAAACATGATATTTATGTATTAGTATGTATGTAAACAGATTTTTGTTACCATTTATTGGTACTGTATAATTTCTAGGTGCTATTTATTGAGAAACTTTGACATAGTTAAGTTTAAAACTCTCTTTACAATATATATTTAGATTTTTTTCAAAAAAAAAATAAAATATAGTAGTAAAAATGAATAATTGTAGGAAATAAAATCATTTTTTAAAATCTGACAAAAAATCTGAGTGTTTTGAACAAGTACTTGTTATTTGTCTTATTTTGTACATAATTAGCTATGTGTTACTGTAACTTTGGATTTAATAGTTTAAATTTTCATTGCTAAAATTATTTCTGCTTGGTTATGTATATCCTTTCTTAGTTACATAATTAAAATTGATTTCAAGGCCAATTAAAGGTTGGGAACCTATGAGTTAAACCATGTGAAAATATTTCTTATGATTTCGATTTTGTCTTATAGCGATCTTTATTTTCAGTGCTTTGCAAAGTATACTTCTTGCGTTTTTTATGTGAATTATTTTGTTTTTTAGACATTTTTTTTCTTTTTAAACGGCCCTAAAAATTTCCTGTTTTTTTTATTGTGCACTTCGGAGAAAAAATTACAAAATAGCTGATTGTCAAAATAAGTCTCGTGAAAATAAAATAAAAATAAGCTTAAATGTGTTTTTTTTTTTTGGATCAACAATAAATTAAGGCATGATTTATTTCCTGGAAAACCACGATTTCAGCACACAATAATCTCACTATTGTGTAATTCATTGATTTCCGCAGAATTTCGTAATCTTCGAATTAATCCTAGAATATTTCGTTGGAATACCGGAAAAGGCATTCTTCAGACTTCATTCACGATTTTTGGGTAAAATAATATAATGCAGAGTTGCAACAACCTACTACATCCAAGTCATTCAATCCGGTCATCTGAGTAAATTTCGTTATTTATTTGGCTTAATGCATGTTTTTGATTCGTCAGCAAAAATATTAGTACCTAATTAGTAAGCGTATTGATAGAATAAAATATTAGTGAAAGATTTTTAAGACGTTCTTCAAACTTTTGTTATTGCTGTACTGTGAAAGGAAAGTGAATAAGTTATCTTTGCCACACACTTTAAAGAGAAGAATCAAAACCCTGGAAGCATTCTTTCAGGTAAGAAAGTGAAATGTTATTAATGTATTTTAATTCCGAAAGCGCATAAAAAGAAGAATGTTTTATTTTCTGTATTCATTTCAATAACATATCAAACTTTCCCGGAATTTTTCTCTTCTGTTCTTAGATGGTAGACGAATTTTAACTTAATTTGTTGAAAGAAGATAATCGTTTGTGTGCGTGTGAGTGTGTAGTTTATTTTTTATCGCAATCGTTTTTCTACAGTTTTTCTGAATTTTAAGAACCCATAGATAAGAAAACACAGCGGACCACGAAAGTGTTCTTATACTTGCAATTTTATTGAAAACTTCCTTAGCGGCGTTGGGCACTTTATGGTAGGGGAAAATCTTATGGGTTCGCGTCACCGACTTGCTCTGACTGGCGCACGCGCAGTGTGCTGTTCGCCTTAGACACTTTTTGGATGGGTGAAATCTTGTGCGTTCGCGTCACCGACATGCTTCTTGCAGTATATCTGTAGCTATACAGCTGACGTATAGTGCTGTGTATATCTTACATGTGAAATTTAATGGATTTAGTGAAAACTTCAATGTGTATATACTGTACATTGTTGAAATAGTGTTTTTGTTTGATTATTATTTGAATCGTTTAATTGAAGAATCATTGTGCAGTACAATAGTGAGTGCTAAATAAATATACTAATATATTTAAGATAAATAAAAATAAATAACAGAAAATTATTTTAAATACTCGTATTTGTTTTGGCGTTTGAAAATTTTATACTATTTAAAATTAATTTAAATCTTCGTATTTATTCTGGCGTTTGAAAGTTTTGTATTATTTATTTTCTAATATTTAACCTCTGCAATGCACCACGCAATCCGAATTAGTATTTCACAGTGGATTAGACGTTTTCTTACTACCGTGGTAAAACAGATTTCTAGTTGTTCAATCATATTTTTATCGTGGATTGTGAAATTAAAATTTTTATAAAATCTAATAATAATTCAAGATTAATGTATTGAAGTTTAAAATATGGTTATTAATGCAAATAAACATCATAAAATATCAACAAGTCATCTAGAGGATCTAACGTTAGAATTGAAAAGGTTACAAAACAATACACTACAAACGGTCACCAAAACTTTTCTAGAATTCATCTCCAACAAAAAAGGATTTCCGATATTTCCATTCAACTGTCAAAGTTTGCATGCGCATGCAGCTGACCTAAAAAATGATGCTATCGTAAAAAATTCAAATGTTCTGCTTTTGTCAGAAATTCGTATGAAAAACGACGAACCACTTGATATTCCGAATTTCAAATTTGCTGTAAGTTATAAAAGACCCGAAGTTCCAGCACAGGCGTAGCTATTTGTCACAATACTCAAGATACTTCACTCACTTCATTACTTCACATATGGACATGAATACTTAATTCACTAGAAACATTGATGTTAATGTTTCTGATATAGGCGGAATATATGCGTTGCTCTTTGCGATTCCGAGATTGGGCAATGCTTATTAATGGTTGCCGTTTATATTTCGCCTGGAAAATCTATGAGACAAATACAACAATTTTTATTCGAAAACTTGATGGTTTATACAAAAGAAGGTTTTGAAATACTCGAAAAAAGATTTGGCGAAAAATATATATATGATACTGTACCGATGATTTTAAGTGGAAAACTTCAATATTAACTTAGCAGATGATAAAAATCTACCGCTAATTGAATTTCTAAATGAAACACTTAATTTAAATATGTCCAATGATCGAATACTCAGTACTACAAAATATAAACAGCGGTTTTTACGTGATACTCTTAAATTTGAATCAAACATTTTCCTTTCTTACTTTAGTAACCATAAGCCTATTGTATCTTTTTTAGAACAATATGAAATAATTAAAAGCACAAAAAGTCTAAGTATTGTTGAAATTAATGATGACAATGATGCAAACAATTCAAATAATGTTAAAAATCAAGTACATTGAAATTTAAGTAAATACAAATACTATCCATAAATAATATATGATTGTATATTAATTATTTCAATTGAATTGTATTCATATTTTCTCATGATTTTGTACAGCCCGTAATATATTTGAATAATAAAAAAACCATATAAACATGCATATAATTGTTGCTTGGAGTGTCAACAGATGTGAAAACCAGATTGAAGTTGATAATTTTAATTCAAACATATTATGAAATTTCAAATTTTAATACTAAAAGTTCTAAGTTTTCACTTCTATCAGCAGTTTCTATAGCTGCCAATTATTTTTTTTATTATTCAATGTTTTTAACCAATAAAAATTAATATATCAGAATTGAAATTTTTTATAATATCTGCAAATTTTTCTTTACAATAGTCCATTTTTGAAACATAGTATAACGAAAACTTTGAAAAACTAATAATAAAAAATAATTATGCCTCAAAAGTCTTCGAACCAATGGCGTAACGTATATCCCCTCATCGGGGGGGGGGCAGGGTTCTAGGGGACGTAAAGCCTGACTGACACCTAGTGTACACTCAAGAGCCAAAACATTATGACCACTCCTACATTTTGCAATGAACTCGCCTGAATGACGTGGAAGACACGTGATCAGGTGGAGGTGGTATTTAACCGTTGCTGGAGAGTCTGAAGAATCATTCTTTCACATACTTCTGTGTGTGATGGGAAAGGCTGCGGATTTAAGCAACTTTGATAGAGAGTAGATTGTAATGACTCGAAGGCTCGGAACAAGTATTTCTGAAACTGCTTGACTCGTGGGTTATTCGTGATCTACAGTTGTTAGTTCTTATACAAAGGGAATGAATGAGACGGTGAAACCAGCAGTAGACGTCATACTGTAGGACGTCCACACGTATCAAAGAAAAGGTCGTCGGAGACTGTCTCGCATGGTGAAGCAAAATCGGAGCCAGACAGAGGCTCAGCTGACAGCTCAATACAATGCAGGTCCAAGTAGAATAGTATCGGAGCACACTGTTCAGCGGACACTGTTGGAAATGGGGCTACACAGCAAACGTCCCGCTCGTGTGCCTTTGCTGATCAAGCGTCATCGCCAACTGCGCCTGCGCTGGGCCCGGGAACATCGCGACTGGTCCATCGATCAGTGGGAAAGAGTTGCCTGGTCAGATGAATCACGGTTTGTCATTCATCACGCCGATGGCCGTGTCAGGATACGCCGTCTTCCAGGCAAACAGTTGCTCCCTCAATGTACAGTTGCTCCCTCATACACAGGCCGGTGGTGGCGGTATTATGCTTTGGGGGGTGCATTTGGCTTATGCTTTTATTCTCTGGGACCCGTGGTTGTGGTAGAGCAGTCCATGAATGCTATAGGGTATCTGAACATCATTGCGGACCAGTTGCACCCTTACAGGCTCTGTTTTTCCATCTGGAAATGAAATGTTCCAACAGGACTACGCCCCGTGTCATAACGCTAAAATTGTAGTGGTTCCAGGAACATATGGTGCTGAATTCCAGTTAATGTCTTGGCCGCCTAACTCACCAGATCTCAATACGATAGAACACATTTGGGATGTCATGGGACGGTAGCTCAGAGTTCAAAGACCACCAATTCGCAATATTTCGGATTTTCGTGACCGTTGCTTAAACATCTGGTACAATTTGTCCCCGACCATCCATGCCGAGGTGGGTTGAAGCTGTGTTGCACGCCAAAGGTGGGCCAACTCTTTATTGACAGGTGGTCATAATGTTTTGGCTCTTGAGTGTATATGGTTTTGCAATCCCTTGTAAAATCTGGCTTGGGGATCAAATCCTGACTTTGAAGGAGGGGGTCCCTAATGTTCTCCGTTACGCCACTGCTTCGTACACTTAAAATAAATCTCAACATAGCTTAAAATATTGTATTTCTTTAGTGTGTAGGATATCTTTTAACGTTCACAACAACTTTTAAACGTCTCGGTAAATGTTTTATAAGTTTTGGGTAATTTCTGCACCAATGTTCCTATATTCTTCTGTGTGAATGATGTTTTTACTTCACATTTGGTTTTTTTATGACACATTTTCTTTTTTTAAAGTCAAATCCTCACCAAATATATTCTACTAGGCTTAAATCAGGTAATTTAGGAGGTTTTTTTCCCTTCAAAATTTGGGGAAAGTTACAGAGGTACCAGTGCATGTATTTAAAGCAAAGCGTTTGTCGTCATTGTCTTGTTAAAAAATGATGTCGTCTTTCATATCCAAATTTTGGGTGGATAATTTAAAATTGTTCATCAAAAAATTTAAATAGAGATAGTGATTTACAATACCATCAAAAATTATCAAATTAAGTGATCGTGAAGCTGATTTACACCCTGATTTACCAGTGCCGATTTAAGCTC
This sequence comes from Trichonephila clavata, assembly GCA_019973975.1. Taxonomy (NCBI): domain Eukaryota; kingdom Metazoa; phylum Arthropoda; class Arachnida; order Araneae; family Nephilidae; genus Trichonephila; species Trichonephila clavata. The sequence continues at coordinate 88,064 of BMAO01007735.1, read as the reverse complement.
ATTTCGGGCCTCCTTAGTACTGGAGAAACTAAATTTATACCTAGAAAATGTGGTCAAGTCCAGCTTATCTGGGTCCTCCTGGGCGCCCAATAGATAAACCGGCGCCGAGTAACAGGTGTTGATGGATGAAGGAAGGCAGATGAGTGTATTTAGTTCTATTTGTCAGAGAAATAATTTACGTCTATATTTTTAAGTTCAGATTTGTAGTCTTTTATCCTGCTGTAACTGGCAATGGAATAATCAGATGAAGGATTAAATGCAGCGATACTCAATCTGATGCCCGCGGGTCGCATACGGCCCATCGAGCCTTTTTAAGTGGCCCGGTCAGGGCCCATTGCTCTGAAAAATTCACTTATTTAAGAACAATATATTAAAAATGGTGCGTCATGAAATCAAATATATGAATTTTCCTTTTTGTTGTTAATGTCGTGCGAGTTGATATTCTTTTTTTATTTTTAACAGTTACGGTTAGTGACAACAGACAACATTGGAGTAGTGACAATTTTAAGGGTGGAACTAATTTTTAACTATCTTTCATACCTTGCAAGCGAAAAATATCCGAAGAAAATGCACTGGTGTCCGAAAGTTAAGCATAATGTATAATTATGTGAATAAAGAAGGAACTGTAAATCAGAATGGCGGGAAACGTGATATGCGAGTGTAAAATGGTTATGAAATAAAGAAGACAAATCAAAAGAATGATAATAATTAATTTTATTGTCGAAAGTAGCAGTTTGAAAGAAAACTGAGCATAGCAAGGATTCACACTTTAAAGAAAAAATGAAAGAAAACATTAAATAAAATACTGATGCTGCAGTTTAATAAGGCGTGTGGTCACCTCTGACAGCCAGGCACGCTGCACAGCAATTTACCATACTTGCTATGAGATGATGAATGAGTTGTGGCCTCAAACGGTTCCAAGCTTCTTGGAGAGCTCTCTTCAGTTCTGTAACGGAGCTTGGTGGGTGCGAAATGGCTGCAATTTCTCTCCCGAGCATATCCCGTACATGCTTGATAGTATTTAAATCAGGGGAGTTCGCAGGCCACGCCATGCGCTGGATGTTTTCCGTTTCAAGGAAGTCATCAATCAGCGCCGCTCGGTGACAAGGCGCATTATCATCCATGAATATGAAGTCAGATCCGACAGCACCTTGAAACCAGCGAACATAAGGCTCAAGAACTTCGTCTTGTATCTTTAAGCAGTCACAAACCCCGTGTCAAAGAAATGGATGTCTGTGCGGCCGTCCATCATGATGCCTGCCTATACCATTACTCCCTTTGAGGGAAAATGATGTCATTCCGTTATGTTTCTTGATTCAAAACGTGTTCCACGTTCTCTCCATATCGTTACCCACCGAGAATCACTACTTAGATTAAACGAGGACTCGTCACTGAACATCACATTGGCCCACTCTCCCACACTCCAATGTTTATGTTTCAAACTCCAGTTCAAAGGAGCGTGTTTATGCGCAGACGTGAGGGGAATGCAAACTGCTGGTCTTCTGGCATACAGGCCAGCATGATTGAGTCTCCTGAAAACAGTTTGTCTCGAAATTCGTATTCCTGTGGTGACTGCGAGCGCCGAACCCAGTGCTCTGGCAGTACTGCACCTCTGACGTCGCTCTTATTACCAGATATCGGTCTTGGCGAGGGGTTGTGACTCTTGGTCGACCTGATACTGGTTGTCGGGTAACATCTCCCGTTCTTTGAAACCTTTGCCACAGTCTTGAGATCACAGACTGGCGCACATTCAGAATTCGAGACACTTCGGTTTGTGATCGTGAGGATTCCAGCATTCCAACGATTCTTCCTTTCGTAAACATGTCCAATTGGCGTCTTTGTGCCATCATTCATCTTATTTGATGGTTAACAACGTTCCTTCGCACAGCAGTTGCATGACGCTTGTCTGAACTGCCTATGCTGCGTGAATCGGTTTCTCCGCGTTCCGACATGCGCCGGTGTTTCGCGCAGGATGTAGTTGACTGAAATGTTTTGCATAAACCCAATGTTTCTTCTTCACCCAATTAATATCCGCAAGAAATTTGGAATAATTTTACGAATATTTACTCCATGTTTTTCGGATTTTACGATTTATGCTTAACTTTTGGACACCAGTGTATATTGTTTCAAGACGATTGGGAGGTTGACTGTTTTGTAGTGAAAAACAAATATGGACCAGTAATTGTCTGTCAGAAAGTGCTGTATTTAAAAAATACCAATTAACAGTAATCATTCAATTACACTTTTCCTCGAAGGTGTCTTTCAAGAGGTAATAAATAAGCTTTTTGAATAATATTTACAACAGTAGCAAAGTGTTTTGTCAGTGGTAATGTCACAGCGGTAACAAAGGAATCTTATGAAGTTTGTTATAATATTGGTAATCATATGAAACCGCTTACTGATGCATGAATTGTGAAAAAAGTGTTTTTTAAATGCTTCTATTCCGTGGAAGGGAAAAAGTTTTAAAAAATTATAATTATAAAAACAATACAGGGGTTAAAATATTTTTATCAATTTTCTAAATTTTACATCAATTTTCTACATCCCCTTTTTATCCTTATGATCTGGCCCGTGTGAAATTGTTAACATATGAATGCGGTCCACCATGAAATAGTTGACATATGTATGCGGCCCTGGGAAAAAATTTTGAGTACCCCTGATTTAATGAGTTGCCTCAGAACTGTAGAACCAGCTAGGGGAAATACAAATATAATTACGGGGTGAGCGGAATTTAAAGATGCTTAATATTTTCACCTTCTTAAATGGATGTAAATTTATTTCATTTGTAATATATTTTAGTCATGGTGCAATAATTAACTGCTGCACTCAGCATGTATACTGCGTATTCTGAAAGATTCTCTTGAATATTGCCTGCGTGATGAAAGAAAGCTATGGTAGAATGGTGCATGAAAGACGGTTTAATTAGATCGTCATGTGTATGTCCAAACTGTGAAAAAACATGAAATTAAGAGAAAGGAAGGGTTAAAAAAACAGCAAATCAAGGGTATCAAAATTGCAGCTCACGGGCCTAGGGATTGCAATATCGGTATACTGGGATACCGGGATTTTGAGTCATTTGTACAATTTCGAAATACCGGTATTCGCAAGTTTAAATAACGGTTTTTCGGTATTTACTAGAAATTTTTAAAATTGTTTCTTATATGTTCAGGGATCGCCAACATAGCAAAATGGTATTCATTTTAGTTTTCATGTTAATATTATTGCACTTGAATGAAATAATTTTACATCCATTCCATTTCAGAAGGTGAAAAATATTAAACGTCTTTATATTCTACTCATTCCGTTGTTCTTGTTTTTACTAGCTGGTTCTTATAATTCTAAGGCAACTCATTAAATCTATCATCTGGTTTTTTCATTACCAGTTACAACAGATTAAACACTATTAATCTGAACTTAAAAATATAGATATAAAAAAATCCAAACAAAATTGGATGTTCTGGAGAATCAGTGGAAACAAATTTTTGACATTCAGTTGAAAGATGGTTTTCATTCAGAATCTGAGCTTTAAAATGATGGCGCAGGATTTTGGTGTCACATTTTTAATATAAAAGACGCAGTTAGAAATGCATTTTTAAAAGATTTAGCTATATTTTCCTTAAAGCTTTGCAGCCTACTCATAAGTAATGCCGCTATGGAAAGGATATTTTCGAGAGCGACGTTAACAAAGACATAACTAAGGAATCGAATGTACCTTGAACTGTTGGATTCAGTTCTCAGGATCAAAATGACTTTGGATGTACGAGGGACTTGCTGCTTTGATTTTATTTCATCGCCACAAATGCTTTAATATAATTCAGAAATTTGCAAAAAAGATACAGCAGATCTTACGATATTGAGGCGAAAGAATTTGAATGTATCTTAAACAATATAAGCATTTTAACGTATTTTTTAAAAACAGTTTTACAAAACTGCCAAAATTTTAAAAAATTATAGTTATCATTTGCGAGTGAAAATCGATTCGATACTTTTTGCTACTCCCCCCCCCCCCTATTCGTGCTACTTTGCTGCATACGTTTCTGGTAACTTTGTATTTAGAGTATCTTTTGAAACCGTAAATGGAACTTACATATTATCGCAACAATGCCAACGTTCAAGATAACTCGCCAAGTTGGCAACCTCAATTTCGTATGTGTCGTAGGCGCTGAATTGGCAATCATATGTTTCGTTTCGTATAAAGTCGCCAATAGGTTGCGATAAGACGTAAGTACCCAGTAAATAAAATCGTATGCCTTTGTTAAATTAAAAATATTTTGATGAGCCTTTTGCTTCAAAATGTCATTCTTACCACCCCTATGCGAAAAATAATTTTCCCTTTTTGTCGTTTTCTAATTTTTTTAAGACAAAATGAAGTATTTTATTTTTTTTTTTCTTAATATTTAAAAATCTGATGATAGATACTTTCATTATATTAGAAACAAAACTGGTATTGGCTTATTTTGATGATCTTAGTAATCTTTATCCTTTGTTTAGAACATGTATTAAAATTTAATCAAACCCTAAAACGGAATGGTTGGAAGAGAAAATCATTTTCAACAAAACTGTTAAGATAAGACATGCGATTTTAATATCTTCATTTTTTTTCACTTTGAATTTTTATTTAATTTAACATTAGTACAGAACCAAGATTCCGATATTGTCCCTACAGCTGTAAAGAATGTTGAAATGATTATAACGGTGGTTATGCGAGCATTATTTTACTTTTTTAAAAAGGTTTTCTTTTTGAATTGGCGGTTGCATATATTCAATTCAAGATGGGTAAAAATAATTAAGATAGAACCGTCTGAAAAGCAGAATTTGTTGCTTTTTGTAGTAAATTTTATTTTCCCTTAATTTAAAAGATAGTGAAAAGAAACAGAAAAAAAAAGGAATTTGCTTGTTCATATTTTTAAACCAACTGAGCATGCTGATTGTTTTGCTTCCTTCTGTTGAATTATATAGTCGTCAAAAAAAGAAGTGAGAGATATTCTTAGTAACTACCATAATTTTCATTACAGTTATAGAGGAAATCGACATCTTTTTGAAAAGCTCAAAGAAAACTAAGTTGTAACAAATCGATTAAATAAAATACAAATAATTAATTTTAAAAAAAAGTGTTCTCTTACCAGAGGATTTGTTTTGTGTGATACAAAAATATGCAGAGAAAACTGTATACTACCTGTGCTCAATTTTATTCGAATATAAAGCTTCATTAATTTTTGCAATAAAGTATTATTCTTCGATATTGATCATATATATATATATATTCGTAATTAAACATATAATTTTTCTTTGTTTTACAAATAGAACAAAGAAAATTTTATGAATGTTGTTAATCAATGCTGTTAATAAAAAAGCAAAATATGCTGTGCATAGTATTATTCTTCTTTTAACACTTCATGATAGAAAAAGATCAATTATTGTTGTTAAACAAAAAATAAAAAAAATTTTAATACTTTTTTTGCTTGCATATACACACAAACATAACATATTTTTGCTCTAATTTTTGCCAAAAAAATAGGACTAAATTGAAATTATGCAGAAAACATAACATTTTGACAAATATGTAACCAGTGACTCTTGTAAAATAATTATTATTTATTATTTAAATTTGAATGTTTGTATGTTTGTTTGGAACGTATGCAAAGCCACACCATTGACTGTATCGAAGATTTTTTTTCCAATTTAAGGGAGCTTCGTTGATGTTTCAGAAAAGTCGTAAGCATAAACAATAAAAAAAATTTGAATTTATTTTTGTTGAATTTTTTTTTAAATACCCATTTTTACCATCAACAGATGGCAGCAGTATCGATTTGCTTCTAGAGGAGTCTGTGCATATGAAGTCTCGCTATGATATGCACTCAATATTGTAAAAACGTTTCCGCTCATGTTTAGGAAATGGTTACTGCACTAGACGTTGAAAATTCACCGATTTTTCAGCAGCAACTTTTCTTTTTAACATATTTTTTTTTAAATTTTTAGATTTGTTTTTCCATTTTGTATATGGCAAGAATTTGAAAAGAAAATTAAAAAATTGAAGAAAACAGTTGTGATTGTTGTTTCTTATGCTACCTGATCGATAGTAACATCAGATCGCCCACGAAATTCATCGCGGCAAGAGGCTAGATTCTTACACCTGTCGTTACCGTAGCTTCGAGCACTATACAGGTGAAGGTACGATTTCGCTAGGTTCCTCTCAGTTTTGAGGGCGTACACCCTGGGGTGGTAAGGGCCCTTCCACCTCTCTTCCCCTTCCGCCAACCTCACGAGAGGACGGCTATTTGAGTACCCCCATGCCGTAAAGACACTAAACATTAACTAACACCTCTGCCTTCTCCGGGATTCGAGCCCAGGTTCTACGGCACAACGCAGGGGCATAGCTACCGCCGTATCAGCTGTATCAATGATACGGGTAGCCCCAGCTTCAGGGGCCCCAACGAGTGTGACTGTAGTCCACAAAAAGAGCTCTCATATCTAAAAAATGGGCCCCAAAGAAATTTGAATATAGGGCCCCCTCAGAGTTTGCTATGCCAATGTCACAACGTCACTAACCACTATACCGGATGGGCGGCTAAGCATTTAATTTAGTTCACTCTTTTTGACTGATATTCAGAGGTAAAAGAGTGCAGTCAAAGTTTTCGTGAATATTTAAATATTGTGTTATTTTTGAATAAAAGATTTATATCACACATTTAATGGTATAGTCATTTGATATTGGCACGATACGGATTTTCCACCCAATAGTTTTACAGTTTACTTAATATTATATTCAAAATATAATTTAAAATTTTGACCTCATCATTTTTATCCTTGTATATCAACTGTTAAATTTTTTCAGTTCATACTTGCAAAAAACGGGTATAATTTCTAGAATGTAGTAAGCCACAAATTCAATCGTCCAAGGTTGTCAAAATAATTGTTACAAATTTAAAACCACACCCTACAGCAAAGAGTCCGATTTTATCAGCCTGTTTTGAAATAGATCATATTATATTTAGTGATGGTGCGAAAAATAAAAATTAAGTGTTAACCTTTCTTCGGACGTCACAGTAAGAGACATTATCTATGTCAGGTGATATTGAGAAAATAGTTGCGACTAAGCTGTCAGAATAATTATTTGCTTTACAAACTGATAAATCCAACGATAACAGAAGTATAACTCGTATACTGGAATTTTCTTGTTTCATTGATGAAAAAAATAAAAGAATCAATTTTTATTCTTCAGGCAACGGTGCATAGTTCTGCACCGATGGTTTTCCGGTAACGGTAATGATTATACTTTTACGTGCAACCTTAGAGAAAGGTCTAGTGTCCGCTAATCAGGATTAGTTGGAAAAAGAATAATTTGTTGAAGTTACATAAAAATATATAGCAGTCCACACAGGAAGTGCAGTGCATCAATATTGATGGAGGGTTGTGTGGAAAACCACTCTCCCAGTTGATTTAGCTTTTCTTTCGGAGGGCGAAAAGAAAATGATGTCACATCTTCATGAAAAACAAGGCAGTCTTTCAATGGCCTGCCGCATCTTGACGGAACGAAAAGAGAAGGGATGAATTTCTTTAACAGAAAGGATTAAAGAGAATATTATTTTTAAGTCCGCTAATCGTTACCTCTTAACCCCCGGTCACTCGCGCCTTTTTTTGCTACCGTCGTTACTCGCGGGGTGTAGAGAACACCCCAAACTTTTAACACGTGTATTTAAATATGAAAAAGAAATTTAGACAATTATGATGAATATTTATAAAGTACAAGTTGTTTTTTGTATTATACAAATAAAATTATTAAATTTATTGCATACAAATGAGACTAACGTCAATTTAAACTAAACCTACAAAATTTTCATTTTAAAATAAGATAACTTTATATTATTGCCGGGGTGTAGAGAACACTCCGCGCGAGTGATCGCGGGTTAAATAACTGCGCGTGTAGATACTGAAAGGAAATTTAAAATAATAACTATTTGTAAAAAAAAGACCTATAATTGTAGGTTCATTTAAATGAAAAGCGGAATAAGAATAAGAATATCCGTTTTTTTTTACACCGAGAATGTATTTGCTCAAAAACATTTCTAATAACACTGAAATAAGTATCGGACCCAATTGTAAATAGGATACTCTTCACAGTGAATCTTGGACTTTACAGCCTGTTAATGGAAATAATCATCTATGAAAGCCCAACATTAATCTTTTTGGTACTTACATATTATACCAGTATCTAAATTCACCAAATCTCACACACAAATGACGCTTCCAAATACTCTGTCAGCTTATGAGCTAAAAAGATTATTGTGTTTGTACATTTGTGGAAACAGTTTACCACTTTTGGCTGTACATCGTGGCATTTGGCGACAACGTTTCATTGGTCAACTTGTTCAAAGATATGATACTTAAGGTCTGTCTTTATAATGAGATGGGGTGTTTATTGTGAGATAAAATTCTGAAACGAATCTAGGAACTTAAAAAATGAATTGTCAATGTTTTCCACAATGAAAGAAACTATATTTTTGAAGCTTTTATCTCTTGTAAATGATGTTTGACTGTTTTAGAAAGGCATATTCGGCTCTTACATTTTCAGTTACTCGAGTGAAGTTGATACTGCTGTGAACAATAAAAAAGAAAAAAATTCTAGTACTCACTAAAAAAAATTTCAGCGTTTGATTGTAAATATCTATGAGAATTCGAAAAAGGGCAGCAGTCATGCCTCATTCAATTGAAAATCTCAACATGGACAAAATAATCCTTATTACAACAACATATTTAGTAATATTAAAAGAAAAAAATGTGGAATACTTTTTAGAATAGGAAATTCTAATCAGATACACACAATCCATTATTTCTACATTCAACACAGTCGGAGTTAGAACCCGCGACGCTCGGATCCGAAGCCCAGTAACATGACAACTAGACAGAAGTGATCACTCCCATCCGGAGGCTGTTACTGGTTTACTTAGATACTGCCACAGTACTCCCCCACCAGTAAGTCGGTGGATAGGCAAACGAACGAGATATATTTTTGTTATGGCAATCGTGGGCGTTGATACTATTGCGTTAAGTGAGTCTGACGACTTTGCTGCGTGGAGTGGGTCCGACAACTTTGCTGGCTCTTCTTGCGGGTAGATGGTGCCACGAAACATCAGAAGATTTTGCGTTTTTCTTTTCAGCTAAAGTCACCAAAGTCGGAGATTAGAACCCGCGACGACCCTACATCACGGTCAACATACAATATTCGTGAATAAGGATTTGGCCACATGCAGCCATGTCTTTCTGCGTACAGACTCCCTCAGAAAAGGTCTGCAACCTCCATACGAAGGTTTCTATAAAGTTGTCGACCGTACCGAAAAAGTGTTCCGGATCTTAAGGCGTGGGAAAGAGGTTTCAGTGAGCATCGACAGGCTGAAGCCTGCCTACATCCCCAAAGAGTTGGAGGACATCCAGGTAGAAGTGAACGTGAAGAAAAAAGTGTCCCTTCAACCAGAGGGAGTTCCAGACTCGGAACAAGAAAAGCCGAGAGAAAACTCTTGTAGGCAAGAAACCACAATCCGTTCCGGCCGCAGCGTACGTTTTAACTCCAAGTATGGCTAAAAATCTCGCTATCGCTGCTGGGGCAACCTGTGGCGGTTGTGGAGTGCTTCTGTCGCAAGAGAACGTTAGTATGAGGAATAAACCAACAGAGCCCCGAACAAAGAAGCGAAGAGAATCGGAGGAGACGCGAAGGGAAGTAAGCTGTCGGGAAAGGAACCGCCATTCCGTCTTCATTCGTCTCCAAGTACGGTGCTAACATAAACAACTTCGGTGGTTAAGATGCCCTGCGACCAGCCTAAAGTTAAAGTCTTGTAAATTTCCAAGCAACTAAAGATCTGGACGATAACCTGCAACACAGCGAAAGATCTTCATGGATGTTGTATTTTCCTAACATGCAATTTACCAAAAGAGGTTGCATGTTCAGATCACGTCCGGGTCACCAATGTGGAAGATTAGAACCCGCGGTCTATGGGTTCGTTAGCACGTAATATACCACTAGACAAAAGTGATCACTCCTGTCCGGAGGCTGTTTCTGGCTTACTTACATAACGCCACAAACACGTAAATAATAATTTTATAACACTTTACTGGAAGAACTTAATACCTTATCAACAAATTCATCACAAAATGTGAGTTTTTTAAATAACAATTAAAGAATTTTGAATTTTTTATTATTTTGAGTTCAAAGATATTTCAGAAAAACTTATTAAGATTTTATTTTAGTTTACAGAGTTGTGTATATATTTGATCGAGATTTGGTTTTAAAACATCAAATATTATTACTAAGAAGTGTGAAATAATCACTAAGAGAAAAAATAAATGACTAGTTTTATTTCTCGCTCAAATGTTATTTACGGTTGTTTTCTCCAAAAAAATGGAAATTTCGGACTATATGTCAACTGGCTACATGTGATGACCGTCGTCCACGTACAGGCTTAGACCTACCATCATGCGCCATTATTACTCATTCAGCCAAAAAAGGGCATTTGGTTGAGACGGTTTGTTCAATTGTAAGTCATGCACATTTATTTGTTTCGGGTTATTATTTGTACGATATCTAACAACGTATGCTATATACTGTCCACTCTAAAGGGTCATAGAGTGCGACCTACATTTGCGTAAGGGCCTAGGGCCTCAAGAAGTCTTAAGACATCTCTGACCGTATTGCACTGTAACGGGCCTATTCACATACCTTTCACTATACCTCTTGGGGAAATTCTATTAAATTAAATATTGATCAATTGAAAACTTTCTCCAGAAGAAGACGCGGTATATGTAAATCATGTCGTATATTTATACATTAATTTTTAGGTTCGGAGAGAGAGAGAAAGGTTAGGAGTTAGAGGAGAGAAGTTTGAGATTAACGTAAAGTAATTGAAAGTTAGACCAGAGAAACTAGTTTGGCTAATTAATCTAATATATAAAATTCTTGTGTCACAATGTTTGTAACCAAACTCCTCTGAAACGGTGTGGCCAATTCTTATGAAATTTTGTGCGTATATTCAGTAGGTTTGAGAATAGGACATAAACTATTTTTCATTCCGATATTGTAATTAGTTAAAAAGATATAATTAAAAACCCTTAAAACGCATAATTGTCTTAACCCTGCGCGTTATTTTTCCCGCCTAGCGTCGTGAATGAACAGAGGGGGAAATTTTTCGGTATTCTCGACGTTATTTAAACAGCCATCCGATTTTTGTTTTTAAATCAGACAAAAAATAATTACAGAATCGGAAAGATCATTTCTTTCGCGACGATACAGTATAATTTTTTTTGCAAAATAAGAATATTTTCTATTTTTTAAGATTTTTTAAAAAATAGTTAAAATTGATGCGTTTTTATGAAAATTATTTCGAAATCGTTGCGTATGAATTTATTTTCGTGTTATGAAAACGATATTCTACACTAAATAACTTCAAGCCTTTTTCTTTTAGAACCAGTCATTTAAAAAATAAAATGCCCAAAACTTTTTTTTTAAAGGTTTTTCGAAAAATTGTCGAAATTTTTAACTTAACATTTAATAACTTTGATATTTATTAAGATTATCAAACGAAACTTTTGTTGCGTTTATAGAATAATGTTATCAAACTTCTGTGCGAAGATTGAAAAAATTGCTTAAAATTTACGGATTTTAAAAAAAAATTTGTGTTTTTCGTAAAATAACGTTATTGCAAGAAATAATCTAAACAATATTTTTTGTACATTTTTTATTTAAAAGTCCTTCGTTTTCAAAATTAATGTGTGAAGTTTGAAAGCATTAACTTAAAAATTAAGCCCTAAAAAATAAAAACTTTAGCAAAAAATACACGATTTTACAGTTTGCCAAGCCTTGGCGTCGAAAAATGGTTTCGCGCCAAATAGCCTTCAACTGTTTCACCTGAAACTTCACATCTAATTCAAGGGTTACACCAAAAAGTTCTGACTTAAACATGCGAAAATCAGCAAATTTGGCAAGTAAAAAAAATGCGAGTGAAAAAGTTTTTTTTTTGCTTCAATTTTCATCATTTTCTCTTTATATAATTTTCAAAATTAAAGCATTATTGATGTCAGATTAAGATGAAAGAATGTATTCAAACATTTCTGAGATTCATTTAAAATATTTATCTGTATCAAATCAGTGATTTAAAAAATAAAAAGCCAAAAACCTTTTTGAACAATTTTAATAAAACACTCAAAATACTTAAATCAATCGTTTAATGATTTCTTCTTTAAAAAAGATAATGCATGAAACTTTATTCCCATGTGTCGAACATTTCAAAAAATACTCACAATTTTACTTCAAGATTTAAATTAGTAGTGAAATTTTGTAATTTGAAAAGTTTCTACTTTTCTGTCACTTTTCAACATACAACTATTTTTAAAAAGGCTACATTTTCGTTTCCGAGGACTAAAAAACTGCAACGAAGGAATTGGAAAGTGGGTGAGTGATTTATAAATTCGCACTGTTCACCTATACTCGAGAGTTTTTGGCGAAGGACTTCGAAATTTTAAGCCACGGTCAAGTGATGAGGACGACACTTGAGCTTTCACCCATCTCTCCTAATTACCACACCAACTTAAGAACAAATTTCGAAAAAGGGAGTTTTTATGGCATAGTTAAAGAAATCACTCACATCGCGTGCATACACACACACACATAAGTGCTATCGTCCTAAGGGAAACAGGAAATTCCCATGGGGATGAAGTTATTCACTCGGTAAAAGTCCGTGCAACCCCGGGGTAAGCGGAGAGGAAAGAAACAAGGAAGTCAAAGTAATTTCGAAAAATAATATTGGAAGTGCTGATTTTGTCAAGAGAATGGAAAATGTTAAACGAGAAAGCCATGATACGCACTCACGGGCCATGCACTCACATCGCACGTGTCCACACCCACACAGAAGTGCTGGCGTCAGAAATAAAGGAGGAAATTAACATGGGGATTAAGTTATACCCTCGGTAAAAGCCCGTGCAACGCCGGGCCGGGTCAGCTAGTTAATATATAAATTTGTTAACTGACAGTTGATCAGTTACATATTAGAATTAGATTCAAATCGACTTAAAGTCAATTATTTGAGATAGGAAGTTACGATTATTTCCTAACGTAAATGACTTAATATATTATATGACTTATAACTGTAATAAAAATAATATTAAATATGTGTCATCTTCTTTGCTTTTGCTCCTATACTTTATATTCGTGTAAGATTTTCCTCGGGTTTTGCTAAATTTATAAAGGGATAACTAAATAACTTTTGTTTTAATTATGGCTGGCGTTCATTCTCATTCCCATTAAGAGATTCTAAAATGAATCTCTTGCAACATGTATACCTACGACTTTCACATCCAGAAGATATATCAACACCAGCAGGGATCGAACCCGGTACCTTAGACTTACGAGGCGGGTAGGATACCTCTAAATCACTGAGCCGACGGAAATATTTGTTTAAATAACCAGGCCTCACAAATATCCCAGAAAAAACGTGATAATTTTTCCGTTTCCTACAGTTTCCTAAATTTTCGAAAGAATATATTGCCTTTACGCGCAATCTACAACTTTTTTTTTGGATTGGATATTCTTTCTTTTTTAAATAGTATAGTCCTGTATTATCTTAGATTCTTTCATTTTACACTTACTCAACAATTGATGTAATTATGCAGAAATCAAAGCAATATCTAAACGCCATCAGTGATGGCTTCTCCTTATTCCGTGAAGAATTTTCAATTCAATTTTAAAGAATAATAAATAAAGCGTTACCATCAAGCGATCACTCCGTAAAAATAAAACTGTACACATCAGTGCTTCTCAAACTTTCAATATTTGCGACCCAATATTCAATCATGATTTTCATTGAGCCCCTCTCCATACAGATAACAATAGACTGAATTCAAAAAGACTATATTTTGGTGTTAAATCTTCCCTCTTAAGTGCCACTGACGTATATATACGTTTCGCTCTCCCGGGGCGTCAAATGCCCCAGACGTATAAATACGTCTTTCCGACACACAGCCTTTTCTGTGCACTGCCATCCATAAAATTATTCCTAAGGCTTTGGAATGCAATAAAAGGACCCTCACAGTGTTTGAGAAGAATTTACTTATAATAGAGGACTTCCTCATTTGTTCCTTTTCTTCCTCCAATACATTACGCACTCCTATGTAAAAAATGGAGGCATTGTCGAGCGAATCGCATAACGTTTAATCAGTAGTTAAGGGATTATTTATAAACCGTACAAATTATCAAGATAAGTGTTAAAGATAAGTGTTCTGATAATTATTAAACTTGTTCTTAACTTAGTATTGTTAAATTAGGTATAAAATACATTGTGCACTACTGATATATTTATAAGTATATTATATCAGTGTAAAAGTTAATTTTATTTTTATTATGTCAAGATGTATTTCGTTTGTTTACTTTCAGTAAATTAATAATGTTTTAAAGTTATCTTTTGTTTTCGACTTTTCAATACGCTCGCGTCCCCCTCGTAGATCCCCGTTATCATGCCCTCCCCCCAAGGGGAGTGCGACCCACAGTTTGAGAAACGCTGCTGTAAGGAATAAATTTTTTATTAAAATATTCTAGTTGCTAAATCCTAACACATTTTCGTGCAACTCCGCATGAAATGGAGAAATAAAAAGAACTGAAAGGAGAAATGAAAGGAATGCTTTTGAAAGCGTTTGGAATATGCTTTTTGTTCTTATCACGCCCTTCTGAAAACTTTGATGTTTCATTTGGCAATCAAACAATGAATTTTACTTTGTTTCTTCGTGTTGATACCTGATTTGAAACAATGTAAATTTCAAAAATGCTGATGTCATTTAACAACAAAAACATTCGATTCTGGTTCAATCCAATGGAATTTAGAATGTTACAAGTATATAGTGTGTGAAGCTCATCTCCGTATAAAAAGTTTTTATTTTAGATTTTGAGACGCAGAACGTTTGCTTGAAATTTAAAACCAGGAAAAAATCTTATTATCTTTTTGTTTTTTCTGTCGCCATCTGTTACAAATATAAAGTTATGATTTTTTTTTTTTATTTTCACCTTTTTTTAAAAGATGTTTTAGTGCATTGCATATACACCTGTCCCTCGACTTACACGGTTAATTGGTTCCTGAGAAAACCGTGTAAATCGAAAATTAATATTTGTGTATGAAAAACCGTGTAAGTCGAAAAAAGCTAAAACCATGGGTTTTAAAGCATTTTTAAATATAAAATAAAATAAAAAACAAACAAAATTGATATAATTATTATAAATTCAAAGTGTTTTCAATCATTTATTCGCTATAAAATAAAATAAAAAACAAATAAAAATTGACATAGTTATTATACATTCAAAGTGTTTTCATCTAGACTGCTATCGCTATCACTTTCAACGATAGCTCTTTTTCTTTTACTGGTTTGTGTAATTTCACTTTCATCGCTCGATAATATTATTTCATTAGACGCTGTTTCGGTAGTTGACATGTTAGGATTGATTTCATTTCGGCGAGACATAGAAATGAAATTTGTAATTAGTGACTGTGATTTGTTTTTACTAAGAACGTTGTAGACTTCCTCGTATTCATTTAAAGATTCAGTAATATTTCGTTGTAATCGGAGAGCCCGGTCAAGATGCGGATCATTTTGTTGAAAATAGTTGACCAATTTTCTTCCCAGCTCAAGTCCCTCACGAACAACTTTTGCTGTGAATGGATTATGGGCATATCCATCAGCAACTGTTTCATTATCACTTTCATTTTCGCTTGTGATATTCACCATGTCAATTAATTCATCTTCACATATTTCTTTATCTGCCATTATTTCGATAATATCCGCTTCACTTAAATCTTCGAAACCTTCTCCACCCAATGAATGAGCCAACTCAATGATCTGAGAATATTCTTGCTCTAATGGTATTCGAGGATTTGCACTTTCAACTACATCAGGCCATACTGCTTTCCAACATGCATGAAGTGTTGATTTTTTAATCTCAGCATATGCCATACCCACATGTTTAACACAATCTAAGATCGTGAATTTTTTCCAGGCATCGATAACTGAAAGAGATCTATCATTCTCCAACTGATCTAAAATATACCGAAAGGCACGTTTGATGTACAAAGCCTTGAAAGTTGAAATTATCCCCTGGTCTAGTGGTTGTAATATGGAAGTTGTATTTTTGGGTAGAAACACAATTTCAACATTTTCATACTGCAGATATTTAGGGTGGCCTGGAGCATTATCAAGTAGGAGAAGGACCTTAAAAGGCAAACCTTTTTGGAGTAAATATTTTTTAACGTCTGGCACAAATCTGTTATTAAACCAATCAGTGAACAACGTGGCAGTAACCCAAGCTTTCTTGTTCGCATTCCAATAAACGGAAAGATTATTTATGTTTATTCCTTTAAACGAACGTGGTTGCTTTGATTTGTTAATTACCAATGGTCTCATAATATAATCACCAGACGCGTTGCTACAAAAAAGAATCGTTATACGATCTTTTGCTGTTTTATGGCCAGGTACAGATTTACTATGTTTAGCTATAAAGGTTTTTTGAGGCATTTTTTTCCAATATAATCCAGACTCATCCGCATTGAAAAACTTGGTCAGGGGTGTAAGATTTAGCAGCAATAATTTCAGCAAATTTTTGTGGATATTGTCGTGCCGCATCTGTATCAGCAGTTGCTTGCTCACCTTTTAATTTCAGATTACGTAAAGAATGCCCTTTTTTAAATTTTTCGAACCATCCATGACTTGCAATAAAAGGCACTTTATTCGCAGAAGTGGACGGTAATTGATTGTCAATTTTTTCGTATATCTTTACAGCCTTATTTGTTATGATATTGGTATCGATTGGAATCCGTTTTTGATTCATGTCTTCTAGCCATATCATTAATGCCTTTTCCATACGTTCCATTGCAATATTTCGTACACATGAAGTTGTATTCATACTTGTCCGCAATCCAGATGCTACACTTTTTCTAATAGAGTCTTCATTTTTTCTTATTGTTCTTATGGTTGCTTCGTTCATGGAATAAATTTTAGCAATATCGATCACTCTTTCTTTATTACGTAGACGATCCAAAATATTAATTTTTGTCTCTAAAGAAATAACTTTTCTCTTTGTCTCCTTTTTATTATTTTTTGTGGGTGCCATGGCAATCCTGAAAATTTTAATTAAATCATAAGAATGGTACGACACATAATTTTAATTTACATACTTACAGTTGATGAAGTAATTACGCAATTATTACAAATAAATATGTTATACGGTTACAAATACAACAATGATAGATATCTTTAATAACTCGCCTTCAACTGATTCACAAAACAAAATATGTATCGCTTACACAAAAATGGAAATTCCCTTTTTTGATAACATACATAAACAAAATTGATAAAAATATATCAAAACAAAATAGATAAAAATATATGTGCATACTATTGTGAATTACGACGCCCTCAAGGGTAATCTTATACGCATATACTTGCACATGCAATGTTGCCAAATCAATGAATTAAAATTATGTGGAATTTGGCAGTTTAAAAAAAAAAAAATTTTTTTAAAAAACCGTGTAAGTCGAAAGCGTGTAAGTCGAGCACCGTGTAAATCGAGGGACGGGTGTATTATCAATCTTGGCAATCTTCATTTTTTTCTTTTTCCTTTATCAAAATAAGATAGAAATTGGGACTCCCAATTCCAATTATTCCAAGAAAATAATGGCAGCAGTCCTTAATTATGTTTCTGTGGATTTCACCAAAACAGGACCAAATCCAGTGCTTCTCAGAATTTCACTATTTGTGACCCAATATTTAATCATAATTTTCATCGTTGAATTTTATTGAATTCAATACTATACTTTGATGCTAAAGCTAGAATACGACTTAAACCTTTTAAGTGCCACCGTCGTATATATACGCCTCGCTCAGCTAATGCGTTATTTCCCCCGAACGTACATAAACGTTTGTCCGAAATACGATCTTTTCTGTGCACTGCTATTCATAAAATAATTCAGAAGGATTTGGAATGCAAAAAATAAACCTTGACAGTGTTTGAGAAGGATGTACTTATTTCGGAGAATTTGCTTTTATCTATTTCTTTTCTCCCCCCCCCCTATACATCACATACGCACGCTGACGTGGAAAATGGCAGGAATGGGGAGCTAATCGCGTATATTTTAATCGGCAGTTAAGGGATTAATTATTAACTGTACAAGTTATCAAAATAAGTATTAATTTTTGTATAGAATTTTATATAAATAAGACCAGGAGTCAATGGTAATTATTATACTTGGTCTTACTTTAGTATTGTTAAATTAATAATAAAATACATTGTGCAATACTGATGCATTTATAAGTGTATTATATCAGTGTAAATGTGCATTATTATGTCAGAATGTATTTTTTTTTACTTTCAGTAAATTAGTAATTTCTTTAAAAATAATCTTTTTGTTTTCGACTTTTTAGTTTGCTCGCGCCCCCCTTATAGAGTTATCACGCCCCCCGAGGGGGCGCTCCCCACAGTTTGAGAAGCGCTGACCTAATCATAAAAACATCGTCCATAATCGCTCTCATCTTATGTAAGTTTACTTCAAATTCTAAGACTTGAATCCTTATTTACATCTATCCAGATCCAAATAAAGATCTAGTTTCTGAGTTGCGTGCTTAAGTGCAGGGTAGGGCGTGGGAGCTTCCTGTTTTGAACATGTTCCAGTGATGTTCGTAGGGAAGGTGGAAGAGATGGAGAGGGATGTTTGTGCTCCAACCCATCTCAGTCTCGGACATGTTGTAATCGAGGCAGCATCACGCTTTTTCTGTGGAAGCTTATTTCTCTAACGGTCAGTTGGTGATTGCAGTGCAACGTGCCTTTCGTCGTCACTTCGATATTGCTCCACGAGGTCTTGTTCCTGATCGGAAATGTGTATCAATATGTATGGATGCCTACTGAGCAACGGGGAATATCTCCAAAGAAAGGGAACTACCTTAGAAGACCATTAGCACACTTGAAAATGTGGAACGAGTTCGTGTGTCAATTCAGACCGGTACGTGACAATGATACAATTAATTCTTCTTACCCACTCTCTAAAAAAGGTATCTTGACAACGTGGGATAAGAACAAGATGGGACCACAGCCCGGACCAGGGTTTCCATGGGTATTTAAAGAGCAGCCTTCCCCGAATGATTGATCTCCCCCAAGGGCACATAAACTGGACTGCGTCCTCACCTAATTTATCCCCTCCTGGTTATTTCCTGTAGAGTTATCTGAAGCCCTGGTTTACGAAGATCGCTCCAAGGCCCTGGAAGACCTAAGAAACAATATCCGATCCGCAATTGACAATATCCCGGTCAATATGCTTGAAAAGGTGACGCAAAATTTTCAAAATCGACTGCATCAGTGTATTGATAATTGAGGGCAACAATTAACAGACATTGTGTTTAAAGCTGTGTAAATTCAAATTTCCAATGTTGCGTGGTAGGCGAAAAATAGCAATAAAGTCAAATGAAACTTGTGGTGTGTTTTATGGCATTTTCAAAACAGATTAAGGTACACACCATGGAAATTTAAAGATTAATGCAATTGATGGAAAGTATACTTGCCACGGCCTTAGAAAGGGTTAAAGGGAGTAGAAAACTAATTGCACGCACATAGCTCTGCAAAGTTCTGTCATAAATTTAATGGATGAATGCAATATCGCACTATATACCGCATCTAGTTGCTTTAAGATTAAGGTGCATGCAATGGAAATTTAAAGATTAATGCGATTGATGGAAAATATACTTACCACGGCCTTAGAAAGGGTTAAAGGGAGTAGAAAACTAATTGCACACACATAGTTCTCTAAAGGACTGTCGTCAATTTAATGCATGAATGCAATATTGCACTATCTATCGCATCTCGTTGCTTTAAGATTAAGGTGCATACAATGGAAATTCAAAGATTAATGCAATTGATTGAAAGTATACTTACCACGCCTTTAGAAACGTTTAAAGGGAGAAGAAAACTAATTGCACGCACATAGTTCTGCAAAGTTATGTCATCAATTTAATGTAATCAATTGTGTCACTCAGTATTTTCCTAATCATAGAGAGGAAGTAACCTGTTTGGTGGAACGAACGTGGAAAAGGTGAGGCAAAGTGGTGCTTACAGACAAAGTCGAAGTGGTGGAAGGTGAGTCCTGGAGATGATGAGTGCCCCAGCTTTGTATTGGTCAAGAGGGTGAAGGCAGATGGCTCAAGATTGGCTGCCCTGAAGTTGTGAAAAATTCAGATTAAAAATCTTGCCAGTGCGGCTGCAGAGCAGAATTTAAGAACGAACTATTAAAAATAAAGTTTAAAGAAAGATATGTAGTGACCCCAGCTAAAATATGCAATTTATGCATCAAAACGATATAAAAATAGTGGTAGTATGCATCCTTGTCATTAATATTTATTCGTTTTTTTGCATTTGTTTTAAATTCTAAAAATATTTTAATTTTATGAGGCACTATAAAGTCTTCAATTAATTGCTTATATATTCACTGAATGGATAAACTTATAGATGAAAACTGTTTAAAATCATAAGATTTTGCTTAAATGACATTAATTAATGCGTGAATGTATAAGATTCACGCGCTATAATTTATTAATAATGACTCAATCGTCAACCATCCTTAAATGTTGTAACACTTCATCTACCAATATAGGGGTCCTCAACCTTTAAAGCTCGAGGGCATATCAATTAATCCACAATGGTCCATGGATCATATGAATTAATGTGCAATGATCCGCGGGCCAAACGACTATAAAAAAAATAAGAAAAGTCAGAAAATTAATTTAAGAAATGGATGTTTATTGTACAAGATTACAACTGATTCTAAGGGAAGAGATTCCGTTACAGATTTGTATGTACATGTATCGGTTTCAAAAACGTTAAATGCAATTCGAATTAAAATATTTTATGTGTCAAAGATAAGAGCCCATCTTTACTTCTGGAAATTTTATGCATAGTCAGATTTTTTATATCTTAAATTATTTTTTTAAAAAAGGAAATTTTTGAAAAATTCGGAAAAAGGCGTTTTTTTACGACAAAAAGCAAAAAAGGCAATTTTTCATGAAATAACCTCAAATTAAAATGAAGGGACACTAAAATGCCTTCAGCAGGCTTTTCGTGGCCCTCGGGTTGAAGACCCCTACACTAATACTTGGCACATTTAATCTCGACGTGAGAAATTTAGATATATCAAAAGAAAATCAAAATTAAACTATCGTTTCAGTTTCACTAATACATCCATCATTTGACTATTGTAAGAAAAGTGGTTGGATGCAGTAAAGTTCAAAACCAACGAGAGGAAACATGCTTTCACCACCACTGAAACACAAACTTATTTTTAAAATTTTGTCACATCGCACTTGACACGATGTGTTCTATCGAAATCAACACCTAAGCTGGCACCACCCTTATAAGGTGACCAAGATAGCGACGTGAACAAACCGACTAATATATATACCAAAAGTATAGATAAAAACAGTGGTATCGAACATTATATCTTTAAAACGCAAGGAATTAATGTTTTTCTTTTCTATCTCATTCCTATATAATGTGTTTCAACTTGATTCTCGTTTCTATGAAAGCACTTAAATAACGCATTAAAGTTACTATAAACCATACTAGGCTAGTATAAAACGGGATAAGAAACATGTATTTTTATTATAAACGTTATATGCTTACGTTTTGTTATACATAACTTAAGGGCAGCCAATAGAGTGTTAACTCACTGATTCTTTCGACCAATATCAAACGAGTCTCTCGTCCGCTTACTCTGAAAAATTTCCATTACATCCGATCTCCGTAGCCACACCCCCTTGTTCCTTGCAGTCTCAAATCAGGAAGCTCCCTCTCAATCCAGACCTCTCCACTTCAAAGCTCAAATACATTTCGATATGGAATGGAGAAACGCCTCGCGTTCCATTTTCCAAAGATGTGAAGCGTTCGTTTTTTTTTTTTTTTTTTTTTTTTTTTTTTTTTTTTTTTTTGTTATAAAAGTATGTGTTTTTGTTCGCGCGCGCGATTGATTTAATTTTCAGAAATGGTGACCTATCAGTTAAGTCGCTATTTTTAATAATGACGCGAGATCGTTCACCACCCTTAAATGTTTTTATACTCATTCTTAACACTTTCTACCACGATGAGAGGAGGTCAGATAGATCAAGAGAAATTCTACATTAAATTGTTTTATGAGGAATAAAAAATTCGTCATTACGGCATTTGTGATGAACTGTGAAGTTCTATTCTTAGCAAAGACAGGAATTGAAGCTTTTTTTTCACGAAAGATGATTGTTGAACACACTGGTAATGAAAGTTAATTCTGGTATTAGAGTTTTGCCGCATCGTCCGTGAGGCGATGCGTTCAATCTATATCAACACCTAAGCTGGCACCTTTATAAGGCGACCACACCAAACATTTGAACCACCCGACTAATTCATATACCAAACGTATTATTAAAAATAGTGGAATCGAACATTATGCCCTTAAAAAGTTACGAATTTAAGTTTTACTTCGTTACACTACATTCCTGTTGTTGTTTCTTATCCCACTTGACCGACAGAAACATCTAGATCAAGTCCATGAACCCGTGCGTTTTTAAACAATGAAGAACTGTAGCTGGACGTAAGATCAGCTGCCTCTTATGGTAACCAATATAAGCCAAGATGTGGGCGGGAGTGGCTTGGGTCACATTGCAAATTGGACATGGAGGGTAAACCTTGAAACCAACCACATGCCGTTGAGCAAGTTGGGAAGGGGTGTCCAAAACCTTGGGGATCAACTATGTTAAGCTGATAATTAAAGGGAGAAGGGGTCAATCGAAATCTTCAGGACCAGATGTGTAGGGTCTAAATTCCACGGCTTGAACAGCCATGGAATTTAGACACGGAGTTTAGTGAACACAAATTTCTTTTGATCATGTTTGCATTTGTTATATATTTATGTGCAGCTATACTTTGTAATATTGGAACTTTTAACATTTAATTTATTTCCAGAAGAGATCCTGGTCGACGTAATTAAATTAATTTTAAAGGAATTCACGAAATATTTTTTGAATACATTTACTGTCTCTGCAACTGTGTTTCAAAAAATGTTTAGGATAAATTATTCTGCAATGAGTCAACTTTCAAGCAAAATTCTTAACAGAACGGAAATGAGGGAACCAAATTTCTGAATTTAACGATACGGAAACCACTAATGTGAAGATTACCAAGTTAAAATGCAAAAAATCTTCATTCCGCACTTTAACAGAGCAAATAATTTAATTTGCAGATTAGCTAGGTAATCTGCACATTAACGGTGACATATATATATATATATATATATATATATATATGGGCGCTGGTCAGTGATGGCTTTTCAACAACAGAATAGTCCGCCTTTAATTTATTTTAAGTTTAATTGTTCATAATTATTTACATAGTATTTACTCATCAGTCTGTCATTTCAGGGAAAAGGTAAATCGTCTTCTCAATCTACCCAACTCGTCTTGAAACAATTCTTAGTAGTTCGTTGTTAGATTTTTCTTTCGTTATTTAATGTGCCATGACATCGTGGTCTACGTGTGTCTAACAACTGTCAGGCTCCCAAAACACCGAGAACGCTCCTAGGAATGATCAGGGCAGCTGGTGAAGTGGCTTGGAAATAGCGACTGGCACCACATATATATGTAATAAAGTGGCTATTTTTCCTAGACAAGCTAGTGGTAGAGATAGTTTCACCTTTAAGATTCCTATCATACTATCAGATATTGCATTTAATCAAATAGAATCATATATATATATTTAATATATATAAAATAAATCACACAATTACAACTAAGCAAATATTCTAAATCATATGAATCCTAGAGTACGACATCCCATTTCAAAATATCAATGGCGAACAAAAATAATGAAGATCCAACATTTTCAGACGAAATTAAAATTGTGTAAGATAAAATTTATAAAATATCCAAGTGCAATCTCAAAATGCTAAAAAAGCCTGGTTCCAATCTATCGTCAAAAATCCCCCCGTTCACTCTAAACTAAAATCATTTATTAAAATTGCCTCTACAGTCCGGAATCAGATTCCTTAGGGGGGTTTGGTCGGTACTCTTTTGTGGTCACACACAAGCGGTTTTTTTCCCCTCCTCTTCTACAAACGTTTAATGTTTTTTTTTTCTTTTCTCACCCTCTTTTTTTTTCTCTTTATATCTCTAAACCCTATTTATATTTCACAATTTTTTGCAGCTTCCTGGTTTAACTCTTGGTTTACAATATTAGTATACTTTCAGGTCAATTTCCTGTTTTTTTTAAATTTTTATTTTATTTTATTAATTTTTGTAGCAAAAAATGGTATCTCCAATAAAATCCAATAATCTATGTCCCCCCCCCTTTCTCTCTTTATTTATTTTTAACTGCTGCTTTCTTCTTTTATGCTTCTTAAAAAAAAATGGGGGGGGGGAAGAGATCCGGGGGAAAAAAGTAATCCTCCTTTTGATGAATCATTTCCTTTTTCTGAAAACTGAAGAACCAAATGGCGGGAAAATATCAACAGGAAGGGGTGTGTCATCAACTGAAAATTTGATTCCAAAGAAAGTATTTTTTTTAATGTAATTATTTATGCTTCCTGTTTTCTGTCTTTTTTTTGTCTTTATGGTGCATTTGTTTTGTATATTTTTATTATTTCTTTTGTATTTGTAAAAAAGTTTAAATTGTTTAAAATGTAAACTTTGATTTTTTTTTTTTTTTACAATAAAAACTGGATGTGAGGGTGGTTGTCTCCCGAGGGATCGGTTGTAGCTCTAAACCCTTCTTCGGGTGAGCTCGGTTCCTCTGGACATTCATCATCATCATCGGACTTAGGACCGATAAGTGGAGTTAAACTAGTTTGATGGCGCCAACCTTCCCCCATTGCAACTTGGTAAACTAATCTGAAAATATCCAAATTCACAAAAATTTAAAATTTTAATATATATATATATATATGTTGGAGTTAATTAAATAACTGCAATTCATAATAAGGACACTTTTTTGTTTGGTTTAGGAATAACTTTATGTTGATTGTTTGAGAATTGGCAATAAAGAAAAATTAGTTTATCTTTGGGTATTTATCTTAAGCTGGGTGTATAATGCTGTTAGAGACTTTAAAACGCATTTTGTGAAAATGTTTTTCGGAAAATTTGAAATTTGGATAGAGATTTCTGAAAAAGTTATAAATATAATTTATCGAAATTTTTGTGTTATAACCGATACTCAAAAATAACTCCGGCGGCTAGCTCAAATAATCTTAATTGGTGGTACATTATAATTGAGCACGGTTACAAACACAAAAACAGGGAAAAACTATACTAATATTAAAGGGTTTGCGTGGGCGGACATTGGCACATCCTTTCTTCCCCGAGGTGGAAGGCTGACTGGTTAAGTGTCCACATGGCCAGAAGAGGGAGCTCTATTACCATTCGTTACACTCCCCCTCTGGTTCCTAGGTATCGTCCTCGATGAGGAACCAGCAGAGTTGTCTTTCTTGGGTCTTCCCCTTTTTCTGAGAGGCATCACTGGAGTGGCTTCCTTGTCTATGCATGGACGAAGAGCAGATGAATGATAAGGTCCCAAAACCTCATGTGGGTTGTTTGGATTTGCCACTTCATAAGTCGTCGGAGAGCGTTGAGTCACAATAATATAAGGTCCATCTCTTTTAGACATGCATTTAGCTGTTTTCTTCTGGGCAGCATTGCTAAGGGGGTGAAGGGTTTCCCAGACATTATCACCTGGATGATACAAGGGACCAGGACAATGTCTTTTATCATAGAAGGCCTTTCGCTGATCTTGTTTCTCTTCAATTCTTGGTTTTGGAATTAAAACAACGGTAGAGGAGGTACGGAGATTCACATTCTACTGAAGATGCCTTGTTGCAGCAGAGAATCTAGCTCTTTCTTCAACAGCTTCTTCCTGGCTGGCTTCATCCGGTAGGGAGGCACTGAAATTGGTGGGTTGTTTTCAGTGTTGATGTTATGTTCGATAAATGGAGTAGATTCTCCCCCTACTTCGAAGATAGAGTGATGATTTTTAAGCAAGCTATCAAGTTCCACACGCTGAGAACCAGGGAGTTCTTGTCCTTCATCTTCCCGTAATTGACAGTTATTTATCGCCACAGGAAGTACATTAACAGATGTACTCTGATAAGGCGTTACGAAATTGTACGATTTTCGGGAATCGTCACAAAAAGTCCAACAGTTCTTTCTGAAATTTAGAACTATTCCAGCATTTTTGAGAAAGTCAACTCCAAGTAGAGTGGAGTTGTTTTTGGCATCAGGCAAAATAATGAAGGGGGTTTTAAACTTTCTGCCTTCCAGAAGGACGGTTTGAAATGTACGTAGAACTTCTTTCTGAGAAACGATTCCATCAGCAAAGGATAGGGATATGACTGTCTTCTCAAAAGCAGCTCCTTGTTGCCGAAGGATACTGTAAAGAGTTTCTCCTGCAATCGAATGACTTGCACCACTGTCCACAAATGCAGTTCCTGAGACTCCATTTATGCTGATCCTAAGTACAGCATTTCTGTTGGAAGGAGAGAGACTGTTAACTCGCAGAATTCCAAAGTGAGCTGGATCACCCTTTGAAGGATTACAGTCAGGGCATTTTGACTTGATGTAACCGGGCTTTCCACATCCATAGCAGGACAGAGGAGTTCGGCTTTCAAATTGCGAATGCCCTCCAAATGGTTTTCTTGGTGCTTCCTTTGCCATATACCCCGTTCTTATACTACTTTGTTTATTTGTTTTTGAGGGGAAAGAAGTTCTTCTTACGTCTGGTAAAACTTTATGTTTCGACGTCTTACCTCGAGCAATTTCATAATCGTCTAATTTTTGTACTAGCTCAGATGAGCTTTTAATATCTCCCCAGATATCCACGAAGTGTTCCTTAACGTCCTCGAAACTCTTCTCTTAAGCTGATCAGTAAGTACCAAGTCCTTAAGGGAGTTAAAGTCTTTCACTTCTAGGCTATGTAGCCATTCTTCTAAGTAATTGTTTAGCTCGTACGTGAAGTCCTTCCACAGAGCTTCGGGTTGTTTTCGATGAGTACTGAACTTAATTCGAAACGATTCAGCACTCAACTTGAATCGTTGGAGCAGCACTTGCTTAATGTGCTGGTAATTTCCTAATTTCTCCTTAGGTTCCCGCAAGATAATATTGGAAATATCAATAGGTAACACTGGTAGAAGGTGTGTTACATAATCGACTTCCCCTATGTTAACTTGCTCACACTGCCTTTCAAATATTTTTAGATAGGTAGAAATGTCTGAAGTTTCCACAAATCTGGGTATGAGGTGCTGGATATTTATTTTCTTTGCGGCAGCACTAGTGTTAGTTGAAGAAATAGCAGTCATGCTTAACTTCATGCGTTCTAGTTCTAAATTCAGTTCGTCTTGTTTTCGTTTGTATTCATTTTCCTCCTTCTCCTCACGTTCTGCCTGAACCCTCGTGTTAATAATGGTTTCTAGAAGAGTTTTAGTAAACTGTTCATCGTAGTCTTTCGAAGTAATGATTACATATTTAAAATCTATTATTCTCATTTTTCCTACTTCGAGGCCCAATTCTGTAGCTAGTGTTTTTAAGTCCTCTTTGCGCGCTTTAGCAAGATACGCCATTGTTTTTAACTTTTAGGGGAAAAAAAGGGTCAATTATAAAATCCGACAGCCACAAATTAAATGCAGTTAATTTAGTTTTAAAATAGTTAACCTTTATAATTGAGCATCAACTAATCCCTAAAATAATAAGAATTGGATATTCGAACACAATACTATTAAAAAATATATTATTATAGATGTTTGACAGGATAGAAAAATCTAAACTTCGAAAACAAAATGAAAATTCAGATAAACAGAAATTCTGATGCACTTAACCAAAACAACATATAAACTATTCCTTTGAAGGAATAAAAATACTGTTTTGTAGATATTTGACTGAATGCAAAAATTTAGCTTTGAAAGTAAAAATAATTCACATATAAAAGAAATTCTGATGAAATTCAAAGTCAAAACAAAACCTATGCATGAATCTTTTGAATAAAAAATAAAAATACTTTTCTACTATACTTTTTGTTAACAAAAAAAGAAAATAATTTATTTCATTTAATTCCTATATATATTATATATGAACAAAATTCTTTAATATAGTTAGAAAGTAAAACACAATATCATAACACTAAAATTCAATAAAAAAACCAACACAATACTCTAAATAGGAAATATCAATCTCCGAGACGCTCTGGTGTCATAAGTAAAAAAAAAAAAAGAGTCAACAGAAAAAAGTAAAAAATATCGAGGACAAACAAATTTTACAAAACGAACAGCGGATGCTGAATTCCGAGTTTCCAAGTAAAATGAACAAGAGAAAAATAAAGAATGTCTGATTTTCACCAGGCAAGGGGTGAGCGACAGAAAATCGGGTTGTTTAGAAACAAAACGTCTTGTTCGTGAACGAAAACAAGCAGTGAAAGCTCAAGGTCAGAAGTGGGGGTAAGAAGTTCCCCAAACAAGTACACTAATAGTCATAAATCACAGGAAATGAACAAAAGTAAAAGAGTTTTCTTACTAGGGAAATCCAAAGTTTCTAATTTCCCAGTAGGAAATATAAATTTTCTAGTAATCCGAAAATTTCTTCGTAGCCGGTAGCTACAATTTCAGAAATTACTTTTTTAAACTTCTTCATGAACTAGCAGTTCAGAATATTGAAGATAACTTTGTTAGACTAGTAGTCATATTAAAATTAAATAATTATTCGGGCCGTAAGCTGGGCGACATTTTTATAACCGATACTCAAAAATAACTCCGGCGGCTAGCTCAAATAATTTTAATTGGTGGTACATTATAATTGAGCACGGTTACAAACACAAAAACAGGGGAAAACTATACTAATATTAAAGGGTTTGCGTGGGCGGACATTGGCACATCCTTTCTTCCCCGAGGTGGAAGACTGACTGGTTAAGTGTCCACATGGCCAGAAGAGGGCGCTCTATTACCATTCGTTACAGTGTAACTTTAGAATTGTGCTGGTCTATTTTTTTTTAAATCACTGCATTTTTAAACACACACAAAAAGAAATGTAACCACTTTTATAAATATAATGACTGTTTCTTTTAACGATTTCATTTCATGACAAAGTTAAAATGTTGTTTTTTTGTTAAAATTTAACTATATCTCTTATCTTATGTGTCATTTTAAAAATGAATAGTAATGTAACATATACAGGTTGAAAATTTGCTAATAAACCGTTTGCTCAGAAAGGGCCTCGTTTATGTTATTTTTTTTTTAAATATTTATAAGTTTTCACTGTATTTTCGCAGTTTGATAATTAACTAATTATTATTATTTTACAATTTTATGTTTTCGTAAAATAAATTTGAAAACTACAAAACATCCTCACATCTCAATTTTATAAAACGTTGCGCACGTGTCGTGATACCTTAAACCATTGTCTAGAACAGGGTGTGACGGATCTATAAGCGTCATTTTTCCATTAATCCTCTTGGGGAAACTTTGGGGTTAGCATTCACATTAATTCACAGCCTCTCAAGAAAAAAACCATGGTATTTAAACTAGTTTGACTATATATATATATATATATATATATATATATATAAGATTTTGTAGATGTAAGAATGAGCCGGGGAGCTGTTGCGGTGTTATGTAAGTGTGAATATTAGAATATTTCATTCACAAATATAGCGCGAGTCAAGGAAGTAATTGCTAAGAGATTAAATTATTAAATTGAGGATCTAAGATAGATGAAATTAGAATTAGTTATCGATTCATTAGCGCTTGTTCTCCTTGTCTAGTTCACGTAGTCCGGTTTACTTAGAGTTAGTCATTGAGATTAGATAGCTCGCTTTATATATTACTCCTAGGGTTTCCTTTTGGTTGTTTCACATGTGATTGTTTAAGTGTGTTTGAAGAGAAATAAAACTAATTGTTATTATGGAAATTGCTGGTGATGCTTTGTTTCCCCACACACCTTTAGGTAGGCAAGACGGTGTGAGAGGGGTGCCAAATAGGCCAACACCCCCACAAGGGTGGTTGAACTAGTGGCCCACAACGAGCATTTTTGCAGCCATTCATTATATCGGCACACAATAATATATAATAAAATATCAAAATTTCTCCCGAATTAGGAAAAATACTCGTAGTTGCAGAGAAGAAATGTCAGTGTCAAGACATACATATTACATTTTTCTTGTTCTTGAATATATGTTTATTATATAATGTTATATTCGAAATAAACCTACGATTCTAGGAATTTTGATTTTTTTTGCGGCCTGCCTTAAGTTACGAGTAAACTTTATTTATTTGGTCCAAGTCAGACTTTCAGTTTAACACCGTTGCTCTAGTACTTTCGAAAAGTTTCGAGTTGTTGAATAAGCTAAAGCCTTTCGGATTTGTTCGTGGCATTTCTTGGTGCATCTGCTGTCTTAGTGTTTGTGTCAATCTTGCTTCTGTGTGTACATAAAGTATGTCTTCCAAGACAGTTGTATAAAATAACATCAGTTTCAGAGCATGTCACCTCCATGTGTACCTCAATCTTATCGGACATAAATACATCTAAAATGGAGTCTTGAAAAAGCCATTCGTTCCACTCACACAACCATCAAATCTTAACGGTGATTGAAGGTGATTTTGAGAAATGAGGTGTTTACATTGTGTCAACAATCCTCAGCCCTCTATTTGGTACTGAAAATTTGGTGTTGGAAGCTTGGCTGGAAGGCAGGAGGCAGGGCTTCAAAGAAGAGGTGCCAATGGGGTGGCTTGAGGGAGAAAGTCTTTTCTTTTTGATAAGGCTGATTGGAAGTTGGTAGTAAGCTTTGGGTAGAATTGCATAAGAACTTATTTTAAGAATTAAAGATGGAAGTAAGATAAAAAATTAATGAAGTAAAAATAAAATAATTTTAAAAGATTTAAATAAAAGTATTTAATCTTAGCCTTAAACTTAAGAGTTTTCTTAAGTATTACTATCCTCTTGCTTAATGTTTTACTTTAGGTAGGTTTATAGTGTTTTAGTTTTAAATACAGTGGTATGAAAAATAAAGGACAAGTACATTTTTGTGGATTTTTTTTTCAAAAGCTACCCAACCAATCAAGAAAATTTCGTATGGAAATACATAGAAATATTACTAAGAAAGGTAATAAAAAAATTATTGGTTATCTCTTGTATGACTGATTTATATTCAGAAAAGAACAATAACTTAAAAATAATGTAATAATGTAAAACTAATAAAATAATGTAAAAAGGATGGCCTTTATAGAAAATATCACTGGGTATAACCACCTTTGGTGGCAGTGCACCTCTCTTGCTGCTCACACTCTCTTTCTGTTTACGAGGCTGATTATGAGGTCTAATATTAAATCGCATTCATCCACCATGGTATTTCTCAGCTTCGGGAGTGTTTTCGGAAGGAGCAAGTGATCTGTGTGTAATTGTTCTATGAAGAGTGTCTCAAACATGTATGAGAATCAGGTCTTAAGATCTCGCTGGCTATCCTCAGAATATCCTTTGTCTCAAAACAATTCTCGACCTGCCTAGTTCTTTGAAGAGCATTATCGTCCATAAAAATGAAATAGGTGCCAACAGCTCCAAGAAAAACCTCACTCAGGACTCTATCCCAGCCTACCACAAAAGAGTCAAGGGTTCTCCTTTAAAGAATCCGACTACCCTAAAATTGCGAATTTTGAAAAAATTGACAATTTTTATTAATTTTATTTTATAGACCATCGTATTAGCTTAATAAAAATATCATGTTTATTACTTTCCAGTCACTATAACAAAAACTACAACTGATTTAGTAAAAGCAAATGCCATTACTTTCAGCAAAATGTCATACTTTAAAATGCGTTTCACTCGAAATGTGTTTTTTTTTTAATGTTCGAACGCCAGCGATTGCTAAAAGGATTTTGAAAAAAATTAACTGAAATTTTTTCTGTATATTCTGTATAATAATAGAAGTGTTTTAAACTTTCATATTTATTAATCCCTGTCTTATTACAAAATTTACAGTCCCTTATGTTATTATAATCACTGTTTTTTTAAGGTATTTCGTGTAATAACTTAGACAAAGTGCTCTAGTGTTTGTAGAATTTAAACTATCTCTTATCTTGAAGGTCATTTCAAAAACGAATATAATAGCAACACATCGAAATTGAAAAATTGAAAATTTATTCATAAACCTGTGGTACAAAATGGACCACGTTTTTGTTATTTTTTGTAATTTTTTACCCATTTTTTTCCTATTTTAGTAATAATAATTTCTTTTTCTCACCTTAATTTTAGCATACTTTTCTTAAAATGCAGTAAACAAATCTAAAAACAAGAAAAAGATCCCCACATCTTCATTTTTTTTTAAAAAAAGTTGTCGCAAGTAGTGGGATACCTTAATGTCATACAGCTGTGTGCTACAATCCCAACACCACACATGCCCAGATCAAAATACTACCCCTACAAAGTGTTCACTCCCACGATATCAGGAATGGTACCGGATCTCGGTTACCTCCATATGTGAACACATCCACAATCAGGGTTCATACTGAATTTAAACTAATTACTAAAAAGCACACAGGCACACTAAACTCATGTCGTAAGAGGATGACGTGTGCCCATGTCAGGTGGATCTAGTGAGTGAGAGGCACACTTTTGGTCTCTTGGCATAACCCTTGAAGCCTTCAGTAACCGAAAACCTCGAAAATTAGGTACAAAAAGCAGAGAAAAGTTCATTTGTAGGTTGATTAGGGTCATCCACTTATTGGGCCTTGCAATTAACGACAAGTAATGTTGACTTGTAATGATTTTTGGCAACCTGTATCTGTTTTTCAGAATATAGTTTTTGTCTCCTGAAATTGATTTTTTAATTTGCAAAGCCCCTTTTTGGGTACGCAGTGAGCCATTTCGCAACCTTTGCTTGGGATTGGATTGCTTCTAATCTGCCCAATGGACTTCATAATGATCTATATTCTTTGTGCTATTGTTCCAAAAGTTTCAAAAATAATCATAAGCCTTCGGATACATAAGAAAAATTAAAACTGCTTTTGAATATTTTTTAAAGTTATGAGTTTTCTTAATTTGCATAACGTAAAGAAGCGAAAAATCGAATGAACGCTTGATATCTTTGGGAAATGGATTGCGAGGCGTTCCTCCATCCCATATCAAAATGTATTTAGGCCTTGAAGTGGAGAGGCCTGGATTGAGAGGGAGCTTCCTGATTGGTGGACTGGAAAGGGCAAGGAGGTGTAGCTACGAAGACTGTTTCGGAGTCATTCGATGTGAGGGAAATTTTTCAGAGTAAGCGGGCGAGAGACTCGTCTGCTATTGGACGAAAAGAATCAGTGAGTTAACACTCTATTGGCTGCCTTGAAGTTATAGAACAGAAATTGGATGAAAAAAAGTGCTTGCCTGTGTGTGTTGTAGATTGAGATTATAATTTAAAATTAATAAAGGAAACAATGATAAAAATTTTAATTAAAATTTAGAAAAAGGTCGTTCACTACGAGGGGAATGACGCAATTAATTAGTGTGTGGGGGGTACACGAAAACAGAAGGATTCTTCTGGGCCTCGTGGTATTGTTATTGGGATTTAATTTTCAAGATTTAAGATATTTGTGTTATTAGAATTTGGCAGATTATCAAATAATTTAATTGTCAATTTTGGAATATATTTCTCAAAAGGATAAATGTTAATAACTTTGTAAATATCTCTATTTTTAGTGCAACTAAGAGCCTTAGTTATATTCACAATTAGAGCATTTTGAGCATTTACTAAAAATTTAATGTTTGAATTTGCCGCATAACCCCGCACAGGGTAAGCGTACGTTAAGATGGGCCGCAAAACGGTAGTGTAGAGAAGTTCTTTGTTGTAGAAAAATCGAATTTTATTGAATAAGTTAGGAAAGCTTATTTTATGTATTATGTTTAGCAATTTTCATTAAAAAATTAAGTAAAAGTTCTCGAAAAGTTATTTGTCTTTAAATATCTGCATACCAATGGTCATAACAAGATTATTTTGAATGTAATTCTGTCATTTCTTTATTGGGAAAATCTTTTAACATGCTCTATTCACTCGCAGCAAGTTTGTATTGCACAATTTTTATTTGGCGAAATATTTATCAAAGTATTAAACAATATTCATTGTGAGAAAGTTATTTTTTTTCTCTTAACTTATTTTCTTTTAATGTTTTAGCGCATTTAAACTGGGCATATTAAAACGTTTATCAATTATCTTTATGGATGGTATAAATATGTTGTTTGTGAAGCCTTTGTATATTTTCGAAAATTACCAAATCCGAACAACCGGCAGCTGTTGGCGAAGTTATAATCCATTAAAAAATATTTGTTCTGGAGGTACAAATTTATTTGAGAAAAATCAGACATTTTTATTAGTAAGGAACTGTAAAAAAGAACATATCTTTGAAGAAATTGAGAAATAAATGTTTATTTTCTTAAGTACATTCTTTTGAGTGATCACATGAACATTTTGGCATTCAGATCATGAGAGATTTCAAATTTGAACAGTATTTGTTACAAACTATTTAAATTTGAGCCTTTCTTAGTTGGGGTCACCATTAGCTTCTGCGCTGCATTTGACAAACAGATCCCTCGAAGCAGGTGTTTCAGCAGCCGTTAGAAGCCATTCGCTTTCGTAATAAGTGGCCACTTTCCAGCCATTATCAGCGCTCAGGGTCTCAATTGACTTCAAGTACTCAAGAAATCCATTACTGATCGCTGGAAATTTGGAAGAAGGATCCCCTTCAACGACTGTGTCCTTGGCACTCTTTTCAAAGATGTTGGCGTACTGTTTGGCGAGATCTTCAGCATTGTCCTGTGTCAGGATTCCTTGAGAGTCGGTGTAGCCGGCGGCCCAGCTGGAGTAAACTCTAACCATTTCTTTTCGGGTAAAAACTCTGAAATTCTGGACCATAGGGCGGGTTGCGAAATTTGCAATTTTTTCGGGATGGGTGGCCCCCAGTAGTGCCAAAGTGTCTTTAAATTGACTGGAAATTAAAGGTATTCATTATATGAAACATAACTCTTATGTTAATGTATAAACTAACATTAAATTCAATGCACAGAAGGACGGATTTCCTTTGCCCTTTTCGAAAATATAATTTTTTAAAATCAAGTACATAATAAGGATTACATATGCTTTAATTTTCCTCAATATTATTTAACATGGTTACGTCTTCATTCAATGGTTCTAGTATTTATTGTGTGTGTTTCAAAAATCGCTAGTAATATTTTAATATATATATAACGTTTATGTTATTAGCTCAACTCTTGTTTCTAATGTTACATTCTGAGTACCACTAATAATTTTTTTTTACCCAAATATACTTTCAACTCTAAAAGATGTTGATTTTGCTATAAAATCCATTGTTTATGGCATTACAGAGGCTATAATTAAATGTAGAAATAGTTATTGATCTATGAAAATGTTTCCCCACTCTCAATTTAAGTATTGGTTGCGGTAGCCTAGTGGCCAAGGTAACGAACTCGTGGCAGACATGTCAGGAGTTCGAACCCCATGCCGCTGAAGACCCGATATGTAGGGGAGCTCAGACGTCCTTTCTTTGATGTGGTGTGGTAGTTAGGAGAGGGGCTGCCAGCTCAAGTGTCGTCCTCGTCACTTGACCGTGGTTCAAAATTACGAGGTTCGTCACCAAAAGCCCTTGTGTAGCTGAACAGTGCGACGTTAATATTCACTCAATTAAGTAATATCAAATAACCTTAAAACTGCCACGCCTTTGGAATTTCGAAGCAGTAATTAAATTATCATTCCAGATAATTTAAGACGCTAAATAAATGCTGAAATTTCAACTTATTTCAAAATTTTAGTTCAAAATAAGTCTATCTTAAGATTTCGAGAGAATTTTAGAAGAAGCTTTACCGAGTCTTTATCCTCTTTAACTCCTGTTCCATTTAGAAAAAGCATTCTCTTACTTAATTTTACCTGCAGAAGGAAAACGTTTCAATCTCCATGGCGTTTCATCTAACTTTATTTAGTAAATTTGTATCTTTTTATTCCATTTTGAACTTCCCACACACACAAGATTCCAAGTTCCTCATAATTCTGTGCAGGAATTCGTATTACGAGTTAGAGTTTTATTTGTACAATTTTTTTTTCGCGTAGCGGGCACTATATGGCATAAAAAATAGTTATAACTAACTCTAACGATTTTTTATAAGTAACTATTCACATATATCTTTGTTTCACACACAGAACCTTCAAACATATTACACAAAGCTACCAGAAGAAATTTCAAAACTTTACATTGCACATGAAAAAAAAAGGCCTTAGCATTTTAAATACGCGATTACCGTGAAAATTAAAAAACTGAGATAAAGACGTTTAAAGGTCAGTAAAATTAATCAAAGAGCTAAATGCATACCTCACGTGCTCTAATTTTCGT
The DNA here is from genome assembly GCA_019973975.1 of Trichonephila clavata. Classification (NCBI taxonomy): domain Eukaryota; kingdom Metazoa; phylum Arthropoda; class Arachnida; order Araneae; family Nephilidae; genus Trichonephila; species Trichonephila clavata. The sequence goes on along the minus strand of BMAO01007735.1, from coordinate 51,633 downwards.
TTTATAAATTTCTAAATAATGTAGCTGGGGCTAGAATGTAGTCGCAAAGTACAAATGTAATTTAGAAAAGTTACACAATTAAAACAAGATGATAAAATATTTAATATTCAATCATTTTTAGGGTAATATGTCCTTTTAAATCGTTACAAATTCAGATCTTGGTCAAATGAAAATGTAGTTGGATTTCACATTTAGACCCTATATTAAAAATTTGAAGGCGTCTACACAAACAAGTTAACTTACTCATCCGATTTTATTTTGATATTACGTATACTATTGTCTTTAGTTCATTGCTAGATTTTATTTCATGTTGTTTTAATTAAAATGAAACTTACTCCTCGGCGAAATGAGAGACTTCAACAGCGGTTGATTCAGTGAGGTCGAAGAGGTCCATCAAAGTGTCCGAATCATACACAGCTTGAACAAAGGTGTCGACGAAGATGTCCTGGTCAGCTCTCTGCTCATCGGAGAGGATGGAAACGGTGTACAACATGCTTGGATGATATATGCTTTTATCTATATCTCGCCGGCAAGTCACTGTCAAGGAAAGAAAGATTGTGGAAGTCAGTGTTTAAATAAAATAAGTATTCTATAGTTATATTTCGAACACTTTCAAATGGAAAAAATACAACCTTAAATAAATCTAAGAAACAGTAGTGTACACAGACCTCTTTTATGAGGAGTACTTTATAAAAAAAAAAGGCTTTGATGAGAGAAAAACATAAAGATTAAAAATAAGTTGGCCAATGGGGGCGGGTTGAACCCGAAACCCCACCCTTGGTTACGCCTCTGTTAAGAAATATATTAGTTTACTATCTTCTCTTAGTAAATATGTGGTTTCATCATTCAAAAAGAGTATAATATTGAGAAAATATTATAAATATAAACACTTAACAATGAAGTCGTACTACTTATACATCATCCGAAAGAAACTCCAGCGAACAATGTTATTGTTGCAGTTTAGTATAGTATAATTTAATGTAGTTATTTTTCTCCCTGCCTATGAAGGGAATTGATACATATTTAAAATTATAGCTTTTATTTCATATTGAGAAAGGTTTCTCAATTTTTCCGGTACTTTAAATACGCAATACATTTTAAAAATTGCTATGATATAAGTGAGTGTTTATCAGTGCCAGAGTTGAGGCACCACGAGGACTATTGGCGAAGGAACTCGAAGTTTTGAACTTTGGTCAGGTGATGAGAACGACACCTGAGCTGGCACACCCTCTTCGGAGTTCGACGCAACGACATGGGGAGACCTTTGAGCCATGACAAAGTTAACGTGTACAACAGTTCCTCTACACTCGGGGTGAATATTAAGTCGATCGCGATCTACCGGTGGACCACCAAGACATTTAGGGGTGACCGCCTTTATTAAGACTTAAGACGTGCATATACACACTAAAAGAAACATATTTGTGGAATATCTTTGCCAACTAGACTAGAGATTGGGAAGACCGCAACACCTTGAAAAAGAAAGAAGTAGTCCGTACCCTGGAAAAGTCTGCCCGTCCTTGCTCTACACTGTGGGTCTTCAGCGACACAACAGGTCTTGAACTCATAACCCGCAGGTCATGAGGCTGTACTATGATCCTGCTACGATATGATATAAAATCTTTGAATTTTTAACTTGGTTCTTGGCTGGGAAAATAGTGGTCCGCCTAGGCAGTCAGAAATCCATAAAGACAAAATGTGTTTTTCGTATTAGAGTTAACTTATATTTGTCAGCAAAGCTGTACTTGTATGACGATCAACAAGAGTAAATGTGGATGGAAATTGGCTGACATTAATTTGCAGGTTAAGACAACGTTGTTGCAATCCCACTCCTGATTTTAAAAAAATGTAGTAAAGTGTGATATATATAAAGTACATTTGTCTCATGAAACTGATTCTAAAATTAAATGCGCTAGTGTGCAACTATAGATACAAAATTAATATAGAAAATTGAATAAAACTCTGCCAATTTTTTAATTATCTGTATATAAGTAAATGGATGTTTGTATATATGACCTCGCTTCACTCCAACACACAGTTCAATCGATCACTATGAAAATTGGCATGTATATGTATTTTTGTGAGGAGAAGAATATTTTGCTGTCCTCTTTGTAAAAGCTCCCCACCAGGTAGCGCTACTGCAAAGAAATTTCTGCACCATACAATCCATCGCCAAGTTACCAACGCGGTCACCAAAAATAAAGCCAACTTGAGTCTATCACCAACATTTCGCTATGTTTCCACTAAATCGCCATTATAATGTAAGGATCAGCGTTGCTTGCAAATATTACAATTTTAACATACAATAAATACAGCAGAAAGTAATATTAACGTAATACACACCCGATATAAATAATTTACACTATTTTTTCATTACACAGAATTTGTAACAATGTGTTACTTTTTTGCTGAGCAAAGATCAGCTTAGAAAGGTGTTTTCAAAAATCGATCCAAAAGAGAGTTAAGTGGCGTTATAGGATCTATTAGATCTACAGACTTAAAATTTATCAAATAGGGTTTTTTTGTTCAGTTGAGATATGTAAAACCTTTTTTTTTGTTTAATTTGCAATTTACGTAAAATTAACTCAATAAAAACTTCTTTATCCTTCAATCTGTATTGCTTAATTTTTCAATTCACCCTTGCGAAGAGTGGGTATACCAGCTAGTAACATATATTTATTGATTTTCATGGTGTAATTTATACTTTTTTTAGATGAAAAGTTATCTAATGAATGCAACCGCTTTATAAAGGTGTGGCCATCGACTTTCAATATGTGGTCATCGAACCAAAATCATTTCGCACCTCTGAGTTAGGTGCTTCAATAAAGTAGAAATCTCTTAATCTATTCCTGCAGTCATTCGTTAAGATGATTTATGTGCAAGAAACACACGAAATTTGAATGCAAAGATATTATATCACAATGTCGAGATTAGAAAATGTGGAAGTAATATTCAGTGGATATTTATTCAATGTGAGTAGGAAATACTAAACTATAAATGGGCGTGAATTTAAAAAGGCATTTTGAGTGAGGGAAAAATGTTTATTACTCGCAAATTTTTTTTTAATTCTGCGAAATTTATGCCATGATCATTTCAGAGCTATTTCTTAAAAAAACTATAAAATCTTTAAATAATAATTCTTATGATTCTGAATTTTTATGATTTTTTTATTTCACTTTCCAATCATAAAATGAAAATATTAAAATAGCAAAATCAAGCCCGATAACTCTGATAGAGAGATGAGTTTTTTTTTTCTTAGCTACCACAATTCGTTCTTTTATATCACAAATTAATACTTTTAAATATTTCATTGTGGAATTTAAAAAATACAAAACTGAAAATAATAATATAGCTCACAGAAATAACTTACCTGTCGTGAAACTTGTGGTACATAGAACCACGATAACCACCGTGGCTACAGTTTGGAGTAAGGACTGCATGTTTGTATGGAATCCAAAGGTGTTTTGTTCGCTGCCTTCTAAAAAATATTGCTGTATTTATATTCGACCTGAACCAATTTTTATCTTTATTTTTTCTATTCTTTCAGACACATGATGTTAAAAATAGAATCGCAAAATCATTCTTTTAAAATGATAAAAGTTTCTCCACTGTCAATCCAAAGAATCTTTTTTTCCCCGATTGTTTCACTTCATACAAAACTACAAGCTGCTATAAGAAACTGTTTCTTAATAGTTGTTAGTATCAGTTTTTTTTTAGCATCTATGAATAAATATATTCATACGTCTTCCCTTGAATATACTGTTCTATTTGTACGAATATTGAAAAAGAAAGTGAGAAATATCAAAACTAAGGCATTCAGAAAAAATTTCTAAAAAAGCACACTGCAACAACAACAACAAAAAAAACCCATAATGCTTTAATGTTAAAAAATGTTGAATATGTAGCTATTAATTTTAAAAAACATTATCCTATAATATTAATCATTGTTATATTTAAATTCTGTTATAATTTTTAAAGAAAAACAATACGATTCAATTGACAAAAATCGGTCAAAAAACCAAATCCAATTTTTTTCGCCTAAATTATTTTTTGTATACTTTTCTATACTTTCACAAAATTTGAAAACTCAAAGTTTAAAAAAAACGCAGCTTTGTGATAACTTTTATTTTCATTTTTGTTCACATTTTAATGGCAAATCAAAACTTTAAACTGACTTATCTCAATAACTAGTTTGTCTTGATTTAAAATGCTAAAGATTTTTTTTCTATTGTGCCTAATACTTGGAAATTTTTTTCTTTCGTTGCTAATAGTACATGGAAGAAAAGTTGGTAAATATTTTTCAATCAAAGCAATACTTTTTTCTTAAAAAAATAATTGAATTTAGGATTTGCACATTTTTTAAGGAATTTTCAATAAGCATTTATAAAAAGAAGTATAGTACGAATACCAATCATGTTATCGCAAAAACCCATACGATTTTTTGTTATACCTAGTTTGATGTACTTGTATATCAAATTTCATAAATGTACATCAATTGTTATAGGAGGAGTAGCATTTTAAAATCACTTCATAAGTTTCAAGTTTTTCCCATAAAAAATTAAATGGTTAGCTTTTTATGAAATATTGAGACAAAATCTGCTTTACGTCATACATACACATAGGAGGTAACCAAAAAATTATGAAAATCATTAAGTTCAAAAAATTTTGTGTAAATCGTAACATGTTCCCTTAAGGAGTTTCCACATTTCTAAAATAGTTGTTTTCAGTACGAAAAATTCTGGAACAGATGTTGATTCATTGAAAGATTGTTTATTAATATCGTGCTAGGCAGCAACAAGAGTGCCATTGTTGGCGATATTTCAACCAGTGAGGGAGTCGCACTATAAAGTCGCACGAGAGCTAATGACGACGGACTTCGGAATTCCGAACCATGATCAGGTGACAAGGACGCATCACACCAACAGAAGGATGTTTTAGCCTTTACAGATTTAAAATGCAGTGCGCGAGACGTTTCTCCATTCCACATCGAAATGTATTTGGGCTTTGAAGTGGAGAGGCCTAGATTCAGAGGGAGCTTCCTGAAGAGGAGAGTGGAAGGAACAAGGGGGTGTGGCTACGGAGATCGGATGTAATGGAAATTTTTCAGAGTAAGCGGACGAGAGACTCGTTTGTTATGGGTCGAAAAGAATCAGTGAGTTAACACTCTATTGGCTGCCTTGAAGTTATGTATAACAAAACGTAAGCATATAACATTTATAACAAAAATACATGTTTTTTATTTGGATACAGCCGTTCAAAATTTTACCAGTACGATTGCTAATGCTATTTCTGCTTCCACTTCCACTAGAATAATTAACACGCCTCACCTCTGTCTTCCTGACAACATCAGAGAGCTCATTAGGGCTAAAAACAGATTTAGAAAACTCTGGAATCAAACCAGATACGCACCATACAAACGCGAAGTAAATGCTCTCATTAGACAGATCAGGATAGAAATCGATGAACATAAAAACAGGACCTGGAAAAATTTCTTATCAACTTTAAATCCTCAGGACAATTCTCTCTACAATTTACATAGAAAGATCACTATAAGATCTACGGCCATCCCACCTCTCCATGGTCCGAGTGGGTTGGTTTATTCAGATTTCGATAAGGCGGAGGCTTTCAAAAAGACACTTGAAGTCACTTTTCAGGAAAATCCAGAACCCTACAGTGACGACAAGATTGAAGGAGTCGAAAATTTTTAGTTTCTAACTATTTCGACAACTTCACAACAGACACTCCACCTCCCCTCACTTCCCTTACTAAAGTCAGAGGCATTATTAAGAAATTGCAGAATAGAAAAGCTGCTGGCCGAGATCAAATTCCTAACATTGCTCTTAAATATTTAACTTTAAATGCTATTACACATTTAACTAAGATTTACATTCAATGCCTCATTAAAAATTACTTTCCTACACCGTAGAAGCAAGATAATGTAGTCATACTGCCAAAACCAGGACAAAATCACAAGTTTACACAAGGCTTCAGACCAATTAGTTTATTAAACGCCACTGCTAAGATTTTTGAAAGAATAATTTTAACGAGAATACAAACGCACTGCAAAGCCATAGATTGCATTCCCCCGGAACAACACGGGTTCCGGGAGGGCCATTCAACGCTACACCAATTGATACGAGTTACAAACATTATTAATGAAGGTTTCGCTAGCAAATTATACACTGTCGGTGTCTTCCTTGATGTCAAGAGGGCATTCGACAAGATGTGGCATGATGGCCTCACATACAAGTTAATTAAACTCAACTTCCCTGGGTATCTAGCTAAAATTGTACATAATTATTTACAAAATAGAACCTTCCGGGTTCGTGTAAATAATACATACTCAAATTACGGTGCTTGCCAAAGCGGCACTCCCCAGAGTAGTACGCTTTCACCGTGTTTGTACAACATTTACACTCATGACTTTGCACACCACCACACAGTTAGTACCTTCCTGTTCGCGGATGACTCCGCGGTGTTAGCACAGGGTTCCCAGCTTAAATACACGTTAAAAGCTATACAAAAGTTCCTAGAAACTTTAGAAATTTGGCTTACAGACTGGAGAACTGCAATTAATGTTGATAAATCTCAAGCAATAATATTTCGGAAATGGGGGGTCATCGACCCTTCTTTCCAACTCACACTTTTTGATGACAACATCCAGTGGGTCTCGGTGGTTAAGTACCTGGGCCTACACTTAGATAGCCGACTAACCTTCAAAAAATACATTGACTATCTCGCAGAAAAATTCTGGGGAAGAATTCATTTAGCTATCTCCCTCATTGGGAGAAAGTCTCCTCTATCCATAGAAAATAAAGTTATACTCTACAAGCAAATTTTGAGTCCAGTGATTACCTATGCCACCCCTGTCTGGGGCGCTGCAGCCGCCACCCACGTGAAAAAAATCCATGTTGTACAAAATAAAATACTTCGCATCGTGACAAACACATCTTGGTTCGTTAGAAATGATGTGATAAACAACGATTTACACATGGAGCCGATATCTAGTTTCATCACTAAGTTAGCTACGAAAGTTTTTAGAACTGTAGGAAATCACGAGAACCCCATTATCAAAGCACAAACATTATTCACGTATCCACATCCTAAATTAAATTATGCATATACTACAACAAAGTGGGCCTTGCCTCTTAAACCTCCTTAATTACTACATAAAACACTAATTTCATTCACTAACAGCATCAAATGCTCTACTGCACCCGAGACTGACTCAGAGTGAACTGTCACTGCTCACCCGCTCATGATTGATTGTCTTCCTTTTGTATGGCGATCGTTTACCCTTCCTGACTACTTCCTCCATTTGCACGCCCAGAGCCATCAACAGGTGGTTGCCCGACCTGTCTTCCGTCACTCCCCCCCCCCCGCCTGCGGCAGGGTTGGTCATTTTTTATTACTCTCCACAGGGTTTAACTTTTCTTCTCAAACTGAGTAGAAGCGCTTCGCGCTGGCATTCGATCATTCTAATTTTCGTTCGTTCGTTTCGTTATGTTTTTCCTCCCATTTTTTATACTAACCTCGTATGGTTTACATTAAGTTTAATGTGCTATTTTAAGTGCTTTAATAGGAATGAGAGTCAAGTTGAGTTACATTCCGCATTCTTTTAATTATAAAGGAATGAGATAGAAAAGAAAAACATCAATTCTTTACAATTTTTTAAAGATATAATGTTCGATGTTTTTATCTACACCTTTGGTATATATATTAGTCGGTTTGTTCACTGCTCTATCATGGTCACTTTATAAGGGTGGTGCCAACTCGGGTATCGATATCGATAGAAGACATCGTGTCAAGTGCGATGTGGCAAAATTTTAACAATAAGTTTGTGTTTCAGTGGTGGTGGAAGCATATTTCCTCTCGTTGGTTCTTGATTTTTCTGCATCCAACCACTTTTCTTACAGTTGTCAAAATGATGGATGTTTTAGTGAAACTCAAACGATTGTTTAATGTTGATTTTCTTGTGATATATCTAAATTTCTCTCGTTGAGATGAAATGTGCCAAGTATTAGTGTAGGGTCTTTAACCCGCGGGCTACGAAAGGCTTGCTGAAGCATTTAGATTTGCTAATTTGAGGTAATTTCTGGAAAAATTTGCCTTCTTTTATTTTGAGTATTTTTGGAAAAATTGCCTTGTTTGCTTTTTGTCTTTAAAAGCGCCTTTATCCGAATTTTTCAAAAATTTTATTTTTTTTTCAATAATTTAAAATATAAAAAAGCTGACTATGCATAAAATTTCCAGAAGAAAAGGCGGGCTTTTACCTTTAATGCACAAAATATTTTAATTGGAATTGGATTTAACGTTTTTGAAACCGATACATATACATACAAATCTGTAACGCCATCTCTTTCCTTAGAATCACAGCTGTAATCTTATAAAACCAACATCCCTTTCTTGAATTAATTTTCTGACTTTCCTTATTTTTTTTACTGTCGTGTGGCCCACGGATCATTGTAAATTTATTGATGTTCACCATGGATCATTGTGGATTAAATAATATACCCTCTAGCTTTAAGGGTTGAAACACCCCTATATTAGTAGATGAAGTGTTACAACATTTAAAGACGGTTGACGATTAAGTCATTATTAATAAATCATGGCGCGTGAATCTTATACATTAACTCATTATTTAATGTCATTTAAACAAAATCTTATGATTTTCAGCAGTTTTCATCTACAGTCGACTCTCGATAATTCGAAGTTGGGGTAACCAATGAAAAACTCATGAGTTTTTCCCACCCTCTCATGAATCAAGAGGGTGGGAAAAACTCCCAAAACACGAAAAGAATTTTTTACTAACACATTTAAATTTAAACCAAGGTAATAAAACAACAACTATACATGTATATAAAATTATTTTAAATTATGTTTATAAAAAGTACATATATTATACAGTATAAATATTAAAAGGCTGTATTAAAAGAATGCATTCAAGACATGCATGCACAATCCTACGCATCTCTTTTTCACAATAGTGGACCATCCTTTCTGAACACATGTGTAGCAAAACCAATATTATATACATATACACTCAAGAGCCAAAGCATTATGACCACCCCTACATTTTGCAATGAACTCGCCTGGATGACGTGGAAGGCACGCAATCAGGTGGAAGTGGTATTTAACTGCTGCTGGAAGTCTGAAGAATCATTCTTTCACTTACTTCTGTGTGTGATGGGAAAGGCTGCGGATCTAAGCGACTTTGACAAAGGTCAGATTGTATTGGCTCGAAGGATCGGAACAAGTATTTCCAAAACTGCTAGACTCACACTGGTTGTTCGCGATCTACAGTTGTTAGTACTTATGCAAAGTGGATGAATGACGGTGAAACCAGCAGTAGACGACATGGTGTTGGACGTCCACACGCTATCAAAGAAAAAGGTCGTCGGAGACTGTCTCGCAGGGTGAAGCAAAACCGGAGCCAGACAGTGGCTCAGCTGACAGCCCAATACAATGCAGGTCCAAGTAAAATAGTATCGGAGCACACTGTTCAGCGGACACTGTTGGATATGGGGCTACGCAGCAAACGTCCCACTCGTGTGCCTTTGCTGACCAAGTGTCATCGCCAACAGCACCTGCGCTGGGCCCGGGAACATCGAGCCTTGTCCATGGATCAGTGGGAGAGAGTTGCGTGGTCAGATGAGTTGCGTGGTCTTTTAATCATCACGCCGATGGCTGTGTCAGGGTACGCCGTCTTCCAGGCGAACAGTTGCTCCCTCAATGTGCAGTAGGTCATACACAGGTCGGTGGTGGCTGTATTATGCTTTGAGGGACGTTCTATTGGGCGTCTCTGGGTCCCTTGGTTGTGGTAGAGAAGAACATGAATGCTACAGGGTATCTGAACATCATTGCAGACCAGTTGCACCCTTACATGGTCTCTGTTTTTCCAGCTGGAAATGGAATTTTCCAACAGGACAACGCTCCGTGTCATAAGGCTAAAATTGTGTTGGAGTGGTTCCTGGAACATAATGCTGAATTCCAGTTAAATGTCCTGGACGCCTAACTCACTGGATTTCAATCCGATAGAACACATTTGGAATGTGATGGGACAGCAGCTCAAAGTTCAAAGACCACCAATTCGCAATATCTCGGATTTGCGTGACCGTTGCTTAAACATCTGGAACAATCTGTCTCCGGCCATCTACCAAGTACTTGTGGCATCCATGCCAAGGCGGGAAGAATCTGTGTTGCGCGCCAAAGGTGAGCCAACTCGTTATTGAAAGGTGGCCATAATGTTTTGGCTCTTGAGTGTATATACATACACAAAATAGTTATAAACCTAAGATAACTATATATTAAATATTTTATAGTCAATATTATATATATATATAATATAGGCTGACCATATAAATAAATTTCAAGTGTTCAAGGGGTGCTGGAAAGAAAACTACCTTGAATATTCCAGTGAAGTTTGGTATCTACACGTTTCAGAACATGCGCAAATCAAACATGCAAAATGAATCGCTATTTTCATCCTCTAGATGGCACTGTGGCGTGTTTCAATGATTATCGACGCCATATATGCAAATTTTAATCTCATTAACAGAATAAAATCAAAACCAAATTGAGTAATGGTCAATCATAACTCTGAATAAGAAGGAATGTGCATTGTTATAGTGAAGATATTCTATCAGAATGTAGCAACTATTCTGCTACTCTACGTTTTCAGCATGCGGATGTATCTGGTGCTACGCATATTTAGCACATCATGTAATAATTTCATTGAATAAATAATGGTTTAATTGTTTTCCAAAGCATCTTTATAGATTGTTTAATTTGCGATCTTAATTTACGGTAATTTTTGATTACATGATGCTGAAAAATTTAATTACTCAAGCGAATTGTATGGAATTTTGATAAATGGTAAGTGATATTTTATATTATTCATATGCTTCTTTGAATGTCATTATGCTCTGTCTATCGGTTTTGGAAGCTGTATATGCTACCGGTGAGCGTTGGAATACATTACAGCGCCATCTATTGGGTGAAAAGGGCAATTTATTTATTTATTGCCTATTTGATTTGCGCATGCTCTGAAACGTGTAAATATCAAACTTCACTGGAATATTCGCAGTGGATTTCTCTTCAGCACCCCTTGAACACTTGCAGTTTAATTATGGCCATCCTGTGTGTATATATATATCGTAATGGTAGAAATTTCTTATTCCTTAACTGTACTGTCCTATATTCAGAATCATAAGAACAGAAAATTTTTTAAACAATTATTTTAATTTTTTGAGTCACTGTTTCAGCTATTTTAAGAAATTTCAAATATGTTTTTCAATTATAGTGTAGAGTGTTGTACCTCAGTGAAAGGTAATCTCTCCCATAGATCAACAGATCTTTAATTTTTAACTAGAAAATCACGCCTCAGTGGTCGGTATATATATATTTTTTGGGTCACCACAACTTTATAATGTTTAAACCTACAGTTAATATCAGAATTGATGAATTTTAAATACAGTACACAAAATATATTTTTCTAAAGGAACATAAACTTTGAAGTTCATTGAATTGACTTTTTGATGTGTAACACTCGATTGCTGGATATTTGTAGGAGTGATTTTGTGAAAAGGGACGGTAATGTGTAGCAGGAAATCGGGGAAGCGCTCGCTATTTGATTTGACCAATCAGTGCGCTTGGTGGCGTCTCTTCGGTACCCTTGCGTCGGGGTGCAACTCTAGTAGCCCTCAAGCCGCCAGCCTTTTTTTATGTTGTTAAATTTAGCATTTCAAAATATTCAAATTCAAAAACTCGGTTTCTTTTTCTTGATTCTAAATCCACTTCGCACATACCAGCAAGTTTTATTAGACTTCATCCAGGATAAACTTGCGATTCTTACGCTCAATTGTCAAAGTCTCAGGGCTCGTTGTGTATGAAATCTGAGGTTATATGAATATGTGTAAATTATATTAATAATTATATTTACTGTTAAGCGTCTGACAAAGTTCATCATTCTTTAAAAAATACGAATAAGTAATGCGGAATTATTCGAATAAATATTTTAGTGCATATCTTTTTCATACTTTGAGGTTAATTCCTGTCGCTGTCAATATATTTTTTAATCATGATTATATAAAAAAACTAACTAATTAATTACACGGGTAGTTTTGATTATCTCTAATATTTAAACATTTACCAAGCTAACTAAATTTTCATGATTTTGTGATTTTCAGAGACAGGTAAATCCAGAGCAGAATATATGCGAGATTTTCGACTAAAGAAACGTGAAGAAAAAATTAAAAACTGGAAGAGTGCAGCCGAAAAGAAGTGCACATAATTCAACTCAACGTAGCAGGGATTTTCGGGCGCGTGCAACGAACACAATTCTCTCACAAATATCAACGGACGACTTATTACTGCTTTACCAAATCTATTTGTCAGTCAGGCAACTTTACGATTGTCCCCTCATAGCTTTTTTGAATGATGAACTCAAGCTCGAAATGAACACAAATCGAAGTGTTTCGACAACTAACAGTGGTACTGTTATTGACGCTATTTTTCAACGGTTATTAAATACTTTGAAATCACAAGTGTCTGTGTCATATTTTAGTTATCATAAGTCTACTGTGTGTACGTCTCCGCTCTTCCCCAAATTGACAAGCAATATTATTTTTTATCAAAAATTGTATTACTCATTTGGTTAATCAAATAATATTTTTATTAAAGATATATTATTCGATAGAAAGTATTTCCAATCATACCCGATTCATTTTTTCAGAATTTAAGTTACTATTGCGTATTTACCACGATAACACGTCAGATGTTACATATCGTATGCGACTACAGCAAGACTCGTTCCTTTTTTTTCTTTTGGCTTTTACACATGCAAATTATGAGAATGATTTCATTGATTTATACATTACTTTATCTAATTTTAGTTGAAATTAAGTCCTTCGGCTTGGATTAGCGTAAGATTTCTACACAAATAACCAATGTTTATAATAAATTAGCATAGTAAAATTGTGGAATCATATCATTTCAAAAGAATTTTACTTGTAACAGTTAAAAGGAAATATGCATTTTCAGTTTGAGCCGGAAGGAATTTATAATAACAAACTTCAGCGCGTGTGGTGTGTGATATTAAGGATATAGCATGTCAGAAGAAGCATGTCAAACAGAAAGAAAAACGGTTCAACGTTTTTTTTTAAATAAATGAAGTGATAATTTGAAAACAAAGCCCTGTTACAAGCATAAAAGTATTTTTGTTAAAAAAAAAAGTCTAGTCATCTTAGAAAATCCATCTGTTTAATCGTGTGGAAAGGAGATTCCTTTCTTTTTACCGCAAAATAAATGCAAAAAGTAAGCAAAATTATGTGTAGTCAACAAATATATGCACTGTAACGTCGTCACAATGGAGGAGTCCATAGCATCTCAGTTTCACGCAATAAAAGTTTTTATTGCACAATTTCTAAATTCTTAACTTATTTCAGTTCAGTATTTTTATTTTTAACTTTAATTCGCATTTAACTTTTAAATTTTTATTTCACTCCTAATTTTAAAATGCAAACTGGACAAGCTCCTCCCACTTTCGCGATTCTAACTTTTTGAGACCCCAGGGCAGCCAATCGGAGTCATTTTCCTCACCCCCCTCCCCAGTATCCAACCAGAGAGCAGCCTCTCAGCTCTCTCCCATGCAACTTTCTCAGCAAGAAATTCAAGAGAAGTTCCATCACCATAGGCATGCCTACCGGACTAGTCCTGTCAACCAACCGCCAAGACGTATCTCGCAGACGGAAAAAATCCACTTTCGCCATCTTCCACATCGCAGAAATCCAGGTATGGGATGGAGGGCTGCTTCGCAGCCCATATGCCCACAGATTCACCGTAATCACCGTTATCACAATGGAGGAGTCACCCCTATTCATTAGAGGCTTTACAGCTGGGGACCACGGGGCTTTGGCTGCATTGTGCTGTGCCGAACAGCTGGACTGTCGGCGACGGTGTGACTGGCAAACACTATGAGCTGGGCATCACTGCATTATTTTCCATTCATAGGCAGTGATTGTCCGGCTTGAAAGGCTGGCGCCTACGCAGACAGCGGCGAGATGTTTGAAGTGCCAGATGTCAGCCAATCCCTTGTCGCCGGGCCCTGTGAGAGGGACCGGAACTTTTGTTATCTCTGCACGAATGGAGAACGTGCAAGACTGTTGGTGCTGGATGCAAAACCTTGAGGTTGGCCAATGGTGGTTGATGAGGTGCGTAGAGTGGACCCGCCCCTAGAGTTTAAAAGAGTGGACCCAAGAAAAAGGGGGCACTTCGAAAAAGAGAGGAGGCGACTCCGGATAGACACCCACGATAGATTCCCGAAAGAGAAGCCTGCTGACGAAGGAAGGAGCGCGAAGGCTCCCAACCAACTCCGACGATCGACCTGCGAGACGTAATCGACGGATATAGGAAGCAAGCGCGAGCGTGAGCCTCCGGATCTAATCACGACGATAGTTTTCCGAGACAGAACCCGATGGACTAGCGAGATTGACTCCTGAGGCGGCTAAAAGAAGAAGCGAGGAGTGGACACCAACGCAATAGTCGGTATAAATTAAACTAGCACCAACACTAAATAGAACTGGCTAAATGGATCTAACACTTGTAACTGAATTCTTTTTCTCTTCATAGTGATCTTTTAATAGTAAAAAGTAAATAAATCAATTTTAGATCACAATAAAAGTTTCTTTTTATGATTAGCGTGGCGTCACAATACGCTACCAAGTTCGACGACGTTACAGCACACTTAAAACCAACATCAAGAAATTTTCTTTGAGAAGCCGATATTATTCATTAATAGACACGATAGCTAATCTGCGTCAATCCGTTATTCGTAAATCCGTGATTCTTAAACTTTCGATCGCCGCTGCCCTTCTTTATATATCAATCTGACATCGTGAACCCCCAAGGTTTTGAGCATCTCTTTTCTGACTTCCTTCAAATAGATAAGTGATTTATAGTGCAATCGTTATCGCTGTGAAATCATTGCACATGTTTTTCTACTATTTTTTGAAAATATTACGCTTTAGTACAGCTATGTTGTTGCAAACAATGAAATAAAAACTTTATGACGGATCTATACGCGTCATTTTTCTATTAATCCTCTTGGGGAAACTTTGGGGCTAGCATTCACGTTAATTCACAGCCTCTTAAGAAGAAATCATGATATTCAAATTAGTTTGCCTATATAAAGTCTAGGTTTTGTAGATGTAAGGTAGAAGGAGCCGGGGAGCTGTTGCGATGAGACGTAAGTGCGAATATTAGAATATTTCATTCACAAATATAGTTAAGGAAATAATTGCTAAGAGATTAATTTATTAGATTGAGGATCTAGGATAGATGAAATTAGATTTAGTTATCAGTTCATTAGAGCTTATTCACCTTGTCTAGTTCATGTAATCGGGTTGAGTTTGTCATTGAGATTAGATAGCTCGCTTTATATATCACTCCTAGGTTTCCTTTTGTAGTTTCACTTGTGATTGTTAAGTGTTTTTGAAGAGAAATAAATTCATTGTTCTTATGGAAGTTTTTGTTGATGCTTTGTCCCCCCCCCCACTTTTAGCCAGGCAAGACGGAGAGAGAGGGGTGCCGAATAGGCCGACACCCCCACAACTTGAAATAATATTCTTAATCGAAAGTTGTGTTCCATAAGAGTTTTTTTTTTCATTGGGGACAATTTAGTGATCTAGTCTAAGATGGCACCTCTGTCAATTTTTCCACGAGGCCTTGTTAACATTAGATGTTAACAAGGAAAGGAAGGAAATGTTAACATTAGATGAAAGATCTTCGCGGACCCCTTAGAAAAGCATTTGACTCCTGGAGGTCAGTAAAACCGCTTATATAAATCATTGGTTCTCTAAGAAATGATGGGAAGATGCTGAGGGGTGGTAAACTTGTTTTGGATGGTTGGGGACGTGATGGGCATGGTTTGGTATTCGAACATAATTTAAAATTCTCTCAAAATTATCAAATCGGTTCTTCACTTTACAACTTACTTTTTACCTGTAATAAAACAAGTGACGACTCTCCTTAAGCAATTTTAGGGATCAAGAAATAAATTTGTATTCTAAATAGAAAAGCCCTTAAAAACTCGACGCTGATTCTCCTATGATCTAAACTAGTGTAACGCATGCGCCAAGTTTTTTCTCACACGTGTTTAATCTCAGCACATACACTGAGCGCTATTTCAATATAAATTCTCTATTTGACTCGTGTTTCTCGTGTTATTTTTTGTTTGCTTCTTTTCTGCTTTTTTCTACATCTTCAATTTACTGCAACTTGTAATTTGACCTAACAGTAAGATAACTTTACTTATTGCCATGAAGCTTCCTTATCACGATAGTGAACTTTCAGCCGTAAGCCGTTGATTTTGAAAAGAATGTTTATTTGAACCATCAACCACTGGTTCTCAAATATTGCGTGCATGCCTTGGACGATTGGGAAAAAATCCCTACACGAGACAGTCGGTAGGTGCTTTTATTCTTGTCTTTTGAAACTTGTGCGATATGGAGTCGCTGCTTACTCCCTTCCAAGAGAAAAAAGTTGTTTATGATGTTGATGGACTTTCTGAGCGATACTTATAGATTGTTTTTCCTACCATTATTTCAATGGGAATACATCTCTCAAGTAGGTTTAAGGGTCGTTCGAGCGATTTTTCATAAACGATGCAGGCAATCAGGTAATGCTGGCAGGCTGGTAATTCAGGTTGACATGTGCGCCGATGCCGTTTGAATCACTTGGTCGTAATTTTTTGGGAATGTCTTGGACTCTTCATGGAAAGGCATAATCAATACGTAGTATCAGGCTATGTTACCATCTAGCGTTCAATTCCTGTATCACCACTTCGGCTGTTGACCTTGCATAGTGTGTTTATTTGAACCACCATCTCCTACTGGCTGCGTCGAACATGCCTTAGACGACTGTAACGAAATAGAATCCCTGTTCAGGGTAGTTGTTAAATTGCTTTTATTCCTGTCCTTTGTTGTTTTGCGACTAGAAGGGTTTGCAGCAAATTATTAATATTGATTCATATAGTTATATTTCCCTCATCATGTTTCGCTTTCACCAACGATATTGGTAAATAAAAAGAAGTGTCTCGTTTATTCAGTTCCACGTAATTGAATCTAGGATTTGTTCCTTCACCATCGAACTTATAACTGCTCACGTGTTTACTTTGTAACAAAGTGCTATCTGCGTGATGGTTTCACAGCTTCAGTAATGAAACCATCTCGTTTGCAAGAGCATCTGAAAAAAATTCATCAACACAAAAATCAGTCACTTTTCACAAATCAGGGACAAGTTTGTAAAGGAACAGTCTGTCGCAGGCTTACTAGCAACTTAATAAAAAATCTCGACAATGGTTTGATAGTCTCCAACTGTATATCAAAAATTATTGCTAAATCGGAGAAACCTTATACCATCGGAAAAGAGTTGATACTACAGACTTGTTTTAGAAACCATTTCACACCATTCAGCTGCATACAATATTATAAAAAAGTATCCCATTTTAGCGATGATACAGTACGACGATGACAATTGTTGAAGATATTGAAACCCCCTACTCAAACTTTTGATACCTATGGACGGTTGATGACTGTTAAATTTTCTCTTCAGGTTCATGTATCAACTTTGATAAGTACTAATGAGACTTTACTGTTAACTTACGTCCGGTTTGTGAAGGAGGGGGAAATATTCAACAAAGGTTTTTTGATAAGAGCTTGATTGCAGATACTAAAAGAGAATCTTTTAATACTAACAAATATTATTTTAAAGTGAAAACTGTTCTTCTTGGGAACATTAGGTCTGATTCCACCGAGATGGAGATCCTGCAATTAAAATCCTCACCAGAAATTTTAACAGTTCACTGCAGGATTCAAAGGATGCATTTAGTTGTAAGAAAACTTCAGTGAATTTTTGCAAATTTTTGCTGTAGACAAAAATTGCAGTAATGCTCTCGACGATCTGTTTTGTGTGAAACTATTTAAGGTAATTGACTACTTACGACAACTTTTTTTTTAAAAAAATGGAGATGTGGGGATTGTTTTGGTGTTTTTAGATTTATTTAGTACTTTTTAGGAAAAATACGCTAAAATTAAGAAGAGAAAAAGGAATTATTTCTAAAAAGGAAAACAAATCGTAAAAATTTACAGAAAAAAAACCTAACCCGTACCCATTCTGTACCAAATGTTTATAAACAACATTTCAATTTTTCAAATCTGATGTGTTGCTATGTTATTCATTTTTGAAATGACCTTCAGCATAAGAGATATCGTAATTTTTACAAAAACTAGAGTACTTTATCTTAGTTATTATATGAAAATGCTTAAAAAGACATTGATTATATTCACATAAGGGACTGTAAATTTCGTAATAATACAGTGATTGATAAATCTGAAGGTTAAAACACTTCTACTGTTATTCAAAATTTACAGAAGAATTTCAGTTAATTATTTTCAAAACTTTTTGAGCAATCACTGACTCCGTTTGATTATTTTCAAAAAATCACATTTTGAGTAAAACGCGTTTTGAAGTATGACATCTTGCTTAAAGTAATGACATCTGCTTTTACTAAAACACTTGTAGTTTTTGTTCTAGTGAACGGAAAATAATAAACTTGGTATTTTTATAAAGCTCATAAGATGGCCTTTAAAATAAAATCATAAAAAAATTTGTCTCAATTTTAGGGTAGTCGGATACCTTAAGGAAAATGATGAAAATTTCAATTGTGTGCTTCTACATATTGAGGTTCCTGGCTCTCCCAAAAAAAAAGTGCATCTCTCTCTCTCTCACGCATTAAGTTTTAAAATACTTTCGATTCTGTAAAGTTTCTCGAACAGATGTAACTCTGTGACGTATTGCTACAATTTAAGATTGATGTTGCTTACAAGACCAAGTTTTTAGCAATATTTATTGCAATTAACTTACTTCTTTAAGGTAATAGATTCCTTTGATCTCAACAAATCTTTAATTTCTGCCTTCCTAAAAAACTGACTTTGTCGAGTGAGTGAATATTTACGTCACTCTGTTCAGCTAGTCGAGGGGTTTTGGCTATCCTCGTAATTTTGAATCCTGGTCAAGTGATGACACGTGAGTGGCACCCCTTTCTCCTAAATACCAGACCAATGGGAGGACGTTTGAGATCTCGAAAGATTTAACGTGCATTGCTCCCCTACACTGCGGGTCTTCAATGGTACTGGGCTCGAACTCATGAAACGCCGGCCACGAGTCCGTTATCCTGGCCACTAGGCTACCGTGGCCACACTGACTTTGTCGAAACAGAATTTTAGGCTCAACGACTTCAGCCAGTATTTAATCTCGTCGTATCTGTATAAGAAAGTGAAATCTTTTTCGACGAAGCACTAGTTTACACTTTAAACATCGTGAGTCTTTTTGTAAGAACCTTTATGAGTGTTGAGGAAGAGGGGTTCCTCAGGGGTTCAGGGAGAATTTTTCGAACGCTCCACTAATGAAACTTTGAAAATCATCGTCCAGAATGGTATTCGTTTCACGGAATTTTATCTTCACATTGAAGTCAGTTGTCTCTATCTGAGGGACAGTGGTTTATCATCAAAAAAGTTTTAATAATTTTCCCTTCATCTTCCTTGTCGAGTGAGAAATCAGTGCTCTGACTGACCTAAACAGTCAAAATAGACGTTATATTATGGAAAGAAATGACGCCTTCAATTCTAAAACTCTATTGAATCAAACATTCAGAAACTGGATCTGAGCTCCTTACCTCTGTGTTTCATTGTTATACTCTTTTATTTTTTTTTTACTCCTCTTTTTAATTTATCTAATTCAGAATAAATTATTTTTAAATATAATAGAGCATTTAAGCTTTTTTTTTCATTAGTCATTTCAATTTTAACAAAATGATTGCAATTATCTATCAAAACAAAGATTTCGAATTAAATGAAAAAAATTTAGCATGTAATTGTACTTACAGAAAAAACTAAAATATTTTCCTTTTTGTAATTCAGTACCTTTCCTTCTCATACCCTAAATTGTAGGATATTCACAAAGAAAGGGAGGGAGCGTTGCAAAATTTTGCGCTCCTTGAGGAGGGGGACTTTAAAAAGGTTGATAATTGTCTGCACATTTAGAGTTTCTCCATTCGAAACTAAAGAATGCAACATATAAAAGAGAAACAGCACAATTCATTTAGGATCAATTGTGAAACTCGCCACGTATGTTATTTCCCTGCACCAATACTTTCCTTGCGAGAAAATTGAGTTTTACAAACATAGTTTGCTTCTCAGCGTGAACTTGAAATATAAGATTAGGGCACTCTTAGAAGATGTAACCAAGGTTACCAAATCGGTGACAAATTTGGCAAAAAATACGATATCCCTAAGCCAGTGTTTCTCAAACTGTGGGGCACGCACCCCTAAGGGGCGTGGCAACCCTACAAGGGGGCGAGCATATTGGGAAGTCGGAAACAAAAGATTTAAAAAAATTATTAATTTACTTATTCGAAATAGCAACTAAATTTAAGGTGTTAAAAGTGGATTCTATTTGTTAAAGGGACATGATTATTCATTAAACAATCGTTCGATTCATATCAACTTTAAGACATCTGCATGGTTTTATTTAGAATTCACATTTTATAGCTCAAACTAAGCTTTCATAAAAAAGAATAGAAACTAGCCTTAATACACGTTACGAAATTGAAACGTTAATTATGAAATATTGTAATTGAACTTCACAATGAATATTTGTATTCCATTTGACAAGCAACAGCTGCACATAAACGTTTAATATAATTTAAAATTGTATAGTTTGTTTGTGAATGTGTTTTTATCTCCTCTTTTTTCGTTTTGTTTTACTCATAACTCAAATTAGAAATCGTTGTTGTTGGTAAAAAAACAAGTATTTGTCGGATTTTTATTTTGGCTGTTTTTCCTTATGAATTTAAAATTCATTAAAAATTTACAAATACTACTTTTTAATATCACTTTTTTAAATAAAGAGCATTGTCATTTACTTTTGAATTATCTTCCAAACACAAAAAAATTGTTTTGCTCATTTAATAAAGAATTTTCATACGGCTCTTTAGTTATTTTTGTCGTTATCAGGTGGTAGCACTAACGCACTCATTTTATTTTCACAAATCTGCTAAAGCTTTTTGCGTGTCTACTAGGATGACAAACCTTTTAGTGAATTAATTTAAATAGCGCTGGGTGTTTGTATCGTACACTTAATAAGTGCTTAGGGAATTATTTCTTTAGAGAAAATTTAACAGAGAGAGATGTATTTGTCAATTTTTCTAGTCACAGTCTGAAAATGAAAAGCTTTTATTAAAATCGTCTGCAATTTTTCCAAACTTTATCTATAGCAAAAAAAATAATGGATTTTGAACACTAACAAATAAATATTTAACACCACTATTTTTATTAAATGTTTTATATATAAATTAAAATTTTGAGTGGTTCTTTGTTAGTGCTCTGAAAAAAAAGGTGATAGCTCTTGTGTTGAAATAAATAGAACTTATTGCATCTCGAGCAATGTGTAACGCAGTTAAAAACATTTACGTATTATTTAATCACATGGTGAACGTGGCATTTAATTTACCTTCTCCCTATTGACTAAAACAGCCGATACCTCACCGAGTACGGCAATATCAGTTGTTTAGTTTACTTTCATACTGTGAAAATTCTGATTATCTCTTAACGGCTGGCTCTTAATAGTTATGTATTCCTTTGAGAAAGTGGCAACTGTAGCCTAGTGGTCCAGGTTATGTACCCTTGACAGCTGTGTCAGGAGTTTGATCGCAGTGCCGCTGAATACTCCTAGTGTAGAGGAGACTCCTGCACGTTAAATCTGCTGAGTCTCGAATATCCACCCGTTGGTGTGATGTAGAAGTTAGGAGAAGAGAGCTCGCTCCACTGTCGTCCTTTTCACTTGACCATGGTTTAAATTATGAGGTCCTTCACCGATTGCCCTCGTGAAGCTTTATAGTGCGACGTTAATATAACACTAACTTGTCAAAAGATAAGCGAAGCGCCATCTATTATCGAAGAAGTGGTTATTCATTATTTTGCGACTTTCATTTATTTTACTGACCTTTTTAAAGCATCAAGTGGCTTTTCTCAGTTTTTTATTTTTCACGATAATCGTGTACAGTAGAACGTCGTTTATCCGAAAGTTTATTATCCGGAGTGTCAAATATCCGGACTTTGGTCCGGATACGATTTCGAACAGTGCAATACTCAACAGCTGTTTCGCCTGAGACAAAAAGTGACGGGAAAACCTAAAATGAGGGATATTTGAGGAATTTCAGTTGTGCGTGTGATTTGGTAAACATCTAGGTCAGTTTGTTTCCAAGTGAGGGGGTGTATACGTCCTCTTTTGTTGGGCTTTGTTGATGTAGAAACCTGGATGGCATGCGATGCAGGATTTCAAATGCTAAATGATGACGAGATTGTGACTTCCATGCAAGAAAAATCCGACCCTGTCGAAGATAAAACGGATGAAGAAGAGGACAACAACAACAACGAAAGTAGCAAGGGTCCATCAAATGCTGACGCGTTTGCTGCTTAAAGAGACAACTATAGAGTGGTACGAACAATAATCAGAGTGCTGTTCTATACTCAGATACAGCTGCTCAAGAGAATCAGAGACCTATCTTCGAAAAAACGAAGGTGTACAATGGTACAGCGAAAAATAAGTGATTATTTTCCACAATCAAGGTAAAATTGCGACATTTTGCACCTATTTTGCTTTTTCTTCAAGCACGTTTCCCGCATGTGATGATTTTCAATAGTCGTATAGTTTCCGATTTCATATACTGCAGGATCGCTTTCAGTTTTCGGTTAATAGAACAATCGCGTATACGAATAGTGCTCGGTCCCAATTGGTTCGGATACACGACGTTCTACTGTATTTAAAATACCATGGCCATTTTTTTTAAAATCAATATTAATTTTTAAAACTTGCTCTTGAAGTGTTGAAAATATTTGATGATTCTGTGCATAAAGCAACAATTTAGGTGAAAAGTTCTTTTTTTTTAAATCCTCAAATGCACATATAGGTATGTTTCCCCTGTTTTCTATGGTGTATCCGACACGGAAAAAATTTTAAAAATAAAAGTATTATGCGCTATATCAATCCCTTACACAGAATTGAGAAGAACACTTCTAAGAATATTAGAAAAAAACATTGTTCCAAAATATTAAAATCTGAAAAAGTGGTAGGAGTTTTCAGACATTGAAATATTTAAAAAATTTAAAATAGTTGTTTGTTAAACCCGGAAGCGGGTGCTCTGAGCACAAACTCACCTCTGGCTCACGAAATCGTTATTTCTGGGAAAACTATTTATTTGTTACCAATGACTTTGACAGTATCCTCCTATAAGACGGTCCTCATGGGAACTAAAACGTATTTTTCAAATTTTTTTTTTTTTTTTTACAATTTTAAGTTATTTGTTTTGACTGAGTTCCCCGTACGACCACTTTTGTTCCAAAATATTTTTTATAAACATGCTACGTTTTCCCCCTGCGAATAACTTAGTAGTTTTAATTATTGTGTTGTATGACTTATTATGGTCAATAAATGTAATTGAGCAAAGTATATAAAAAAGAGAAAGAGGTGGGCGTCTGTGATATACATTGGATGAAGTTGAAACTGTTCAAGCTGGGCAAGAACCTGCTGAAATAATACATATTAATCATGATAGCAAAAGCATATTTGAAAAAGCGATGAACGTGTAACGTTTGAGTTTAAAGGAAAATTTTCAAGCGCTACCTAAAGAACTCCATCAAGAAAATATGAAGCTATAAGTGCATCACAAGACACATTTCAGCCTGTCAAAAAGACACAAGTAAGAAAAAGTTCAGCATACTATTTGTCGATCATCAAAGGACAGTAAAAATATAATAACTTGAACAGCATATGACAATTTTGCCTGAAAATAATATTCTTGTAAATATCAGCGAAAAGTGTCTGTGATTTGTGTCCTGTATTAAGGTCTTATTCATTTAAAACTTCTTGGTTTAGTTTGATTGATATTTTTTTTCAAATTATCAAAGAAAAATTGAAAATTCCTTAAAAGTATGTAAGTATACTTTCTATTAATTAAGTTATTCATTGGAATTACGATTTTTATAGTGTACAGTAAAAATAATTATTAAAAAAGTATTGGGGTGACTCATTCATCCTGCGCGACCATTAATGTTATCATCAAGAGCGCGCCTACTCCCGGAATAAAAACGGTATTTTTTCTTCTGAAATGTATATTTCATGTGTGCTCCAAAAGGGTAGGTAAAAACATTTCTGTATAATATTTTTTTAAAAAAATGGTAAAAGGATATCGTATTCCTTAAGAGCAGTACTTTCCAACTTTCTAGCAGAAAAACATAGATTTCACAAATTGACAAAATAAATCTTAACACCGCTGTTTTTAATAAAACGTTTCATATATAAGATTAAAATTTTGTTCCTAATGTTGTCCTCGTCACCGTGATGAAGGTATTCCTGATATAAAAGAAGCACATTGTGTTACGAGCAATGTACTACATTTCAAAAGGAGATTTGTTTAATAATTCCCTGAATAAGGCGCTCGCGCTTCCCCCTCGCCCTATAACAACATTTGCATATCCGGATGGCGCATCATTAGTTCCAATAAATCTCTCCTGCTCCCACCTGAGAATATGCTGGAATTTCGTTTTGTGAAAGATAATTTAATTTTGACAAAAACTAGAGCACTTTATCTTAGTTATTACATGAAATTGCTTAAAAACATCAGTGATTATATTTACATAAGGGACTGCAAATTTTGTAATAAAGAACAGTGATTGATAAATCTGATGGCTAAGACACTTCTACTATTATACAGAACACACACACAAAATTTCAGTTAATTATTTTCAAA
The DNA here is from genome assembly GCA_019973975.1 of Trichonephila clavata. Classification (NCBI taxonomy): domain Eukaryota; kingdom Metazoa; phylum Arthropoda; class Arachnida; order Araneae; family Nephilidae; genus Trichonephila; species Trichonephila clavata. The sequence continues at coordinate 26,771 of BMAO01007735.1, read as the reverse complement.
ACTTTTTGAGCAATCTCTGTCCCCGTTTGAGCCTTTTTTTAAAAAACACAATACGAGTAAAATGCGTTTTAAAGTATGACATCTTGCTTAAAGTAATGACATCTGATTTTACTAGGACACTTGTTGTTTTTGTTCCAGAACGGAAAATAATAGACTTGGTATTTTTATAAAGCTAATAAAATGGTCTATAAAATAGAATCATAAAAAATATTGTCAATTGTTGGCAAAATTCACAATTTTGGGGTAGTCGGATATCTTAAGTCTGTCGAGGCTCAAAATTCTTACGTTTGGCGTGGTGGGGAAGTTTAGAGAAAGATTAGGTGCTGTAGTCGCTACTTAGATCGAGCTCCAAAATTACGAAGTCCAGCGCTAAAAGCCGTCGTGTCGGCTCTAAGTCCGATGTTAATGAACAATCAGTTAGGGATTGCAATACCGGGATACCGAATACCGGTATTTTGAAGCATTTGTACAATTTTGTAATACCGGTCTTCACAAATTTAAATACAGGTTTTTCGGTATTTAAATTGTCTCCATTGTATGTTCAGGGACCGCCAACCTAGCAAAATAGAATACGTTTTTGTTTTATATCTCCCTAGCAGGCGTAATTAATTACATTGTGAATATAAAAATGCATTGTACAATCAAGAAAAGTGATAAAATATGTGAATTATCCAAGGAGGTGGACCAAAATTATCCTATTACAGCTCAGAGCGATACTGAACACGCACAGGATTCGTAGTCTGATATTCGTATCTGTGAAAACAAGGTTGTAGTTGTGAAGAAAGTTTTGATATTTTTTTAATTGGGGAGTTTGTTATTCATATTGTATTTTCATATCATATTTGTATTTTGTTATTCACATTGTATTTTCATATCATATTTGTATTTACATATTATCATGATTTTAAAAATAAAAATAAAAAAGTAGAAAAGAGACTAACCAATTCATATTTGATCAAGTTTATAGTAAATTTTCCTAAAATGTTTTACCCACAAACCTTATTCACATTCAGAAGGATTCGGTACAGTTATGGAAGATGATTATGACACCAATGTCCATAGTGAAAGAAATTGTCTATTGAACAAAAATTAGAATTAGTGATAAGTAAAAAAAAAAATTTAAAAAAAAAATCAACAAACCTAAATGCAATAAAGAAATCAGCTATATCTAAAACCATCTGATGAGAAGCCGATTTATTTGAAGATGAGAGATTTAGAGGTAAATATATACTTGGAAAAAGTATATCGCGTATTGCTAACAACACTACCAACTAGCGTAGATGCCGGAAGAGCGTTTTTTACAGCTGGTAATTTATGCACATAATTACGTTCCAGACTTAATGACAATACGTGGCCATGGTAGCCAAGTGGTCAAGGTATCGGATCATGGTAAGCATGCCATGAGTTCGAGCCCAGTACCACTCTAGACCCGCCGTGTAGGGAAGCGATGCATGTTAAATCTGTCGAGAGCTTGAAAATCCTCCTGTGGGTGTAGTGTGGTTGTTAGGAGAGGGAGGTGCCAGCTCAGGTGTCGTCCGCGTCTCTTGACCATGGTTCAAAATTACGAGGTCCGCCGCCAAAAGCTCTCGTGTAGCTGAACAGTGCGACGTTAATATTTATTCACTCACTCACCTGATCAGGATTAACGATTTCCCATTTTCAGATCCAATCCAGCATCTGGCGACTAATTCCAGAATTGGTGACTAAAAGATTATGTTAAAACTTAGTTCGATTAACTATAAAAGAAAGTTTTTTTAAACTATAATTTTTATTTATATTATGTTATAATAGTCTTTCAGTATATTTCGTAATAATTTTTAATGTGATACTTCAACTGCTTTCTTAGATCTGAGAGTCTAGTAAAGACACATACCTCATCCCCTTTTATAATTATATAAGAATGAGATTTAAAACAAATTAACACTTTAACGAAATAGTGTTCAATCCCACTGTTTTTAACAATTCGTTTGGTACATAAAGTAGTTGTTTTGCTCAAACTTTGGTCATGGTCGCCTTATAAAGATGCCAGGTTTGGTGTCGTTATAGGTGGAACACATCGTGTCACGAGAGATGTGATAAAACTCTAAAAGCTGTTTTCTAATTCTCTTCTCTTTTCATTTGTGGTGAGCGTTCATGGTTTAAAGATTCTATCCACATGATTATCGAAGTTCGGGTGAGGGTTATAAAAGTTTTTCATTCGTCATCCTCTTTAAAACTCTAGTACCGTTTAACGCAGAAATTCTTGAAATATATTAAATTCTTTTGATTGCCGATTGTATTTTAACACCCTTTCATAAGTCTCAATTGTATGTAACGGAATCTTTGTCCTCAATTTTTACCCGCTTTAAAAGGTCATATTGATTCGAAATTTTGTTCACTTGTCCAGGATCGTGACAAGACAATAATTTAGTAATTTTGTTCCATTGTCCTGATTAGGATCATCAGGATTAACTATTCCCCATTTTCAAATCGTATCCTGCATCTGGCGACTAATTTCAGATCCCATTTCCAGATTTGGCGACTAATTCTAGATTTGGCGACTAAAAGATTAAGTTACAACTTAGTTTGATTAACTATAAAAGTCTGTTTTTTAGTTTTTTTAAACTATAATTTTTATTTACTTCAAGGTACCTCTAGAGCAGGGGTACTCAACCTTTTTTTCTGCTGGGCCGCATACATATGTCAACTATTTCACAGTGGGCCGCTTACATATATTAATAATTTCACGTGGGCCGCGTTATGAGGTTAAAGGCGGGAAAGGGTGGAAAATGTGGAAAATTGATCAAAATATTTTACGTCTTGTTTTGCTTTTTTTTTAAATTATATTTATATATTTTATTTTTATTTTTGTCACTAACACTGAATTAGAAGCTTTTAAGATACATCCCTTCCCCTTCACAATTTCTGCAAAGTTTCATATGATTACCAATAATATAAAAACTTCATAAAATGTGTCTGCTACCGCTGAGACATTACCACTGACAAAACACTGTGTTGATGTTGCTAAGATTATTCAAGAAAGCCTATTTGATCTTTGAGGAAAAGTGTCATTGAAGGATTCCTGTTTATTGCTATTTTTTAAATACAGCACTTTCGTGACAAATCAAACAGTTATTGATCCATGTTTGTTTTTCACTACAAAATGGTCAACCTCCCAAAAGTCTTGAAACGATATATTTTCTTTGGATATTTTTTGCAGCAAGGTATAAAAGATAATTAAAAATTAGTTCAACCCTTAAAACTGTCACTACTGCACCGTTGTCTGTTATCACTTACCGTGACCGTTAGAAATAGAAAAAGAATATCAATTCGCACTCGTACGACATTGACAACAGAAAGCAAAATTGATATATTTGATTTCTTGACACCACATTTTTAATATATTCTTAAATAAGTAATTTTTTCAGAGCAATGGACACTGACCGGGCCACTTAAAAAGGCTCGGTGGGCCGCAGGTTGAGTATCGCTGCTTAAGAGCCTTAACTCCATTGAAAGAGAAAATGACCAGTTATTCTTTGGTCACCTCTTAGTCCAAGGCAAGTGTCGGAAAACTGCGGCATGTGAGCCGTATGTGACTCTTTGTATAGACGGTAGTGGCTCTTTAGACTACGAAGTGTACGAGTTTTTAAAAGTAACTGTACTGTAGACCCCGCTTAACGCTGTTTCGGTTCAACACTCTTTTATTTGAATTGTGGGATTCCCCGAAATTGCACGCAGCAATAAGCTTCCCGATATCCGAAGCAGTTTATCTGTGTTTCTTCCTTAACATAATATATATTCCTGTATTTCAAAATATTTGAAAAATATTGAAATTTTTTAAAAAATTTTTGAAATTATAAATTTTAAATTTTTTAAAAGATATAATTTGTTATTCTATTTATTTAAAATTACTATGGTGTATTAAGTATACGTTTAATTTTATAAATCAACCTATTGCTAGTAATTAAAGCTACTATTTTTGAAAATAGCATGCGCAACATAAAAATTAACATTTCTTATAGAAATATTTCTTATTTTCATATGCTTATAATTTTTAAAATTATGATTATATTTTAAACATTTCACACTTTTCCGAAGCCCCGTTCCCTTATAAATAATGTGTAAAAGATTCGAATTATTTAATTTTAATTTCAAAGAGTTATTTATATTAGAATATTGTTTATATTTTCAGCCCTCAAGAAAGGGTTAACACCCTTGAGACCCCTTAAGAGCAACCGCTCCCAATATTTCCTGCCGTAATTCAATTATTCTCTAAGCATTTTTCTATTTAACCGTAACATGTAATTAAATGGCTATTAAATTTTGTTTAGTAATACAGAGACTCATCATTGATTAGGAGTATGCTTAAATTATTTTGGTTCAAGGAATAGATTTGCACGAACTCGATCAACTTCGAGGCTTGCTGCATAGAAAAAAGGTAAGCTTTTATCTTAATTTTGTTGGATATAGGCTTTGTAGCTAGGTATGAAAATATTTACAATTAATACTTTTCATAGCAGTTTTTATTAATTACTTCTATTAAACCCCACGTTCTATGGGGATTTATCGTCCTCATGCTGTATACCAGTGATTCCCAAAGTGGTCTATATAGACCCCCCAAGGGTCTACACCAGCCAAAAATTAATTTGGGGGTCCATGAGGTGTAAGTGGAAGTCTATGATAGTGGATCTCATTAAACTAAACCATGACTAATTTTTTTAAAAAATTATAATCATGTGGAAAACAAATTTTACCTTGTAATGACTTCAATCAGCTTATAAAAACAATTTATCACAAGGAAAGATTAACTATAATATTTTTACACTCGTTCCGAGATTGGAATCACAGTCTCTTTTACACTTTCTTCCTCTCGAACATCCAACTTTTAATGAGAATCACGTTAGGTTGACGTTTTTTTATCGGTAAAAAAGAGCCAAAATACTTCGGCTTCGCTGGTCAACTATAATCGTGGGTGCGAATGCATTGCGTCTCTGGCTGTCTATAGCTAGAGAGGCCTCCGAACAGTTCTCTCTCTGTATCGGTAACAGCAGCCAAAGTCCTTCGCTGGTCGACTATAATCGTAGTTTCTCGCTAAATCGCTCGAGAGACCTCTAAACGGTTCTCTCCCGGTTCTCCTCGCAAAATCTCACGCCGTGCCTTTTAAAGCCCATGTTTCTCCTGGTTCCTCTTTTCGGCTCTCCTTCGTCCTTTATTCGTCAGCTCCTCAAACGTGGGAAAATTTCCAACTCATAAAGTCGGGTGGCCGCCTCCAGACACGCCGTCGCCAAGGATGCGTGAGAAACGGAAATTCCACAGAGATCGGGGAATATGTCCACTCTCAGATTCTAAGGAATGGTCGTGGGAACAGAAGTCAGAAATCTTGACCACCTATTTAGGCCATTTTTTTCTCAGCAATTAGGGAAAAGAAAGCGGCTACATCACAACCTATTTAACAGGTTTATTTACTAATTATAATGAAATTAATTTGCATTTACAAGGTGACAGCATAAATTTTATTAAAGGAAGAAACATTTCAGCTTCTCTTTCCTGAGTTAAGTTAAAGAAGTATAATACTGAAGGTCCCAAATTTTCTAAATTTGTCACAGACTTTCTGTCAGAACGTTTTACCCTACGTTCAACATTTAAATGCCTTTTATTCTGATTTTTATGTTAGGTTTGAGAATGATTTGACTATGGCAATACAGTAGGCAATGAATTCGTATAGTCATATTGAAAAAAAATATCACATTACAATAGGAACTGATCGTAATAAACACTAACGAAGATCTTAAAGTTTAGAAACGGATGCCAACAATTTTGACTTTAAAAAGTCAAACTTGTTATTTGTCTTGACTTTTAGAATATCGTGAGGAAGTTTTTTATTGCTTTTCCTAGTGTGAAGGAGCTTCAGTGCGGTTACCAATTTCCAAAATATATATATATATATATATATATATATTGGACACTAACAGAGGAAATTTAAGGTTAAACCAAACAAGATTAATACTAAATGTTGAAAATTTGATATTGTAGTGCTAGAGATTCCCTCCTCCCTTTAAAATAATTTGTTTGTTGTTTAGTTAGTTTATTTAATAGTTGTATTTATTAATTAACTTTTAATTTAACTAATTAACATGTGCTTTTTAAATTTTAAACACTATACTTCATTGCAGTTAGAAAAATTTAATTCTTTTAAAGTAGGAGTAGTAGTACCAGCTGCCAAAAACACATTTAAGTTGATAAATTTGCAAAAATTCAATATTAATTAAGCATGGGGCCCGACCGAAACCGAAAAACATGGCAAGGGGTCTATGAGACAAAAAAGTTTGGGAACCTCTGCTGTGTGTATACTATCACCCTCTGAATTGGTCGGTAAAATTCTGGAACACCCTGTATATTTTACAAAAGTTATGATATTTTAAAGAATGAAACTTTTTCATAGTTTCACTTCACACTGTGGTTGAAATGATCTGAAGAGAACAAACATATAAAGTTTCATTTATTATGATACGGATCGTGTTATTTAATCTTGTGGTTTCATTTACCTAATTATAGGCCTGAGGGACTATATTTACTTGAGTGAGTCGAATCAAATTTTCTGGGAGTATTTATTTTTCGTTTCGTTAGTTATTTTTGTAAAATTGATTCTCGTTTTTTTTTTTATTTATTTATTTTGAATTTGAGAGGAATATGTTTAAAAATGTATGACACTTAAAAATATATTTCAATTATTTGTTTAAAATTTCTTTTGATGTTTCTTTTAAATTTAAAAGATTTGTTTTATTTAAAATAAACTGGCCGTCTAATGTTTTATCCATTATTTTAAACCTTTTTTGCCCTTTTTTATCCTTATATCCTTTCTTATCCATGTTATCTTACTATGTCGTTAATTCCCTTCATTTTAAGGTATGTGACTACCCAAAATTCACCGTTTTGGTGAAAATTTTCGAAATTTCTTTTATATTTTTATCTTATAACCCATAAATTTAAGATTCCAAAAACACACTCTATATTTGTTTCTACGATATTTAGAAGCAAAGTTATAGTATAATTAGTAAACCGGAAATGGAGTTTACAAAATCGGAAGCGGATTCCTACACAAAATATTTTTATGATATTGAATTGAAATTTTCAGAACGTGTTTTATTTAATTGTCTGTTTTTTGAATCAAAATCTAATTTCTGTGTATATATTTATGTACTTAATTTCATTTTTATGAAAAAAACACCATTAATTTTTCAAAAAATCGAGTTTTTGCATAAAATATTTGGCATATTTAAAAAACTTTCAAAAGTATTACAAATCTTTTAATTCCTAGCACATATAAAGATGCTTTTTTTACTGTATAAATATTATTTGAATACATTATTAGAAGTTTGTGTAAAATATCGTAAATGTAATTTTAATCAAATTTTCACTAAAAGCGACAATTTTATAAACTATAAAACTCTCCAGAAAAATGCAAAAGGATAAAAAAAAAGTCTGAATTAGTTAAACATGAAGCTAAAGAGAGCTTGAGCTATAAATTTGGTGAGTTAAAAAATATAGAATTAGTAGAAAATTTTTCATATTATTAAAATCTTTAAATACATTTTCTGAGAAACTGTTTTTCAATTTTTTTTCTTCGTGGTACAGTTCACTACAGGATTTCTTTTTGAGATATTGACTTGAAATTTTCAGAAAAAATGTTTTATTTAGTTTAATCGGTATTCTAGACTATAATCTAATCTCTCTGTATATATTATTTATTTTATTTCACTCTTTTTGTGAGAAAATAACATTAGCTATTTGTAAAAAAAAATTTTGCATAAAAATCGACATATTTCAAAATCTTTCAAAAGTATTACAAATTTTATAGCCGTAAGCACAGATAATGATGATATTTATGTACTGCATAAATGTTATTAGAATTTTCAATACAAGGCTTAACATAAATGCAATTTTTCACTAAAATCTCACTCAAGATTTAAAATATATCCAAAGTTATTTTTAATTTGTGGAAACTGTATTTGAATTCCTTGTTTTATGCCCCATTTCAAATGAAAAGAGTTTATTTAGTTGAAAATTTATATATTTCAAAAAAGCGCACCGAACGTAATCACATACCTTAACTATTTATGTTTAGTGTATTATATGTAACTCTCTATAGCTTATAATTCATAATCTAATATTATAAATTGTGTAATGGGATAAAATAACATTATGAATTAAATGCATTTATCTACTGGGAAAAAACAATGTAGTCACTTATTAGAATTTTCATTTTATTTTATGAAATTTAATTTTTTCAAAAACACAAAAGAAAGTTTACTGACACCCAGATCCCAAATTACGGAAAACTGATTCAGATTTGTCTTAGCTCGACTCAGAACTCCTGAATCAGATCCAGATTTACTTGCATTAGATTTAAAACTACTTTAATATGATCTCGAAATATTGGAATTTTATTCAGAGCTATTGGAATCAGATCCCGAACTACTGGAATCTGATTCAGAACTACTGGAATCTGATTCAGAACTACTGGAATCGGATTCAGAACTACTGGAATCGGATTCAGAACTACTGGAATCGGATTCAGAACTACTGGAATCGGATTCAGAACTACTGGAACTGGATCCAGATATACTGTAATCTGATCCAGAATCATCACTGTAATCCGATTCAGAACCACTTTCATCTGAATCTCCATCACCATCTGTGACGCATTTCATATATAAATCATTTGAGGCACCTGTTTGAGATGCTACTATTAGCCATTGACTTTGAAAGAGAATACATAATGACTGTGCTTTTTCGACCGTGAATGTATCGACTGACTTCAGATAATCTATAAACCCATCTCGGAGTGCCAGAAATTTAGTAGTTGTATCACCTTGAACTACTTGGTTTCTGGCCTGATCTTCAGTAAATTGAGCATACATCAGAGCAAGTTCACTGGAGTTGTCCTCCGTCAAAACTCCGACAGAGTATGAGTAGGTGGCCAGGATATTGGTATAAACTGCAACGAGTGTTCACGAGTTATGCTTTGGTAATTCTGCGCAATGGGTCGAGTTGCAAAGTCAGCCAAAACATCCGAATGGCTTGATCCAAGTGCCTCCAAGATTTCGAAGGTGGTCCTGAAAAAATAAATCGATATTTGTTCATAACAGAATTGATTTTATACTGATGAAACAAAATGTTAAGAAAAATGTAACACAACACACTCTCCCTATATATATATATATTATATATATATATATCTTGTTCAAATTTTCAATCGTTAATTAAATATTTTTGATTCATCCACTGAAGTTCAAATACATTGTGACGGATCTATACGCGTTTCTACTAATTACTTCTTTTTTCTTTTCATCAAAATATTTATTTCAACCAACCTTCATCGAGAAACCAAACGTGATTTATATAAATGAGGAATATTATATAAATTCATATTTCGCGAGTTGAAAGAAAGTGAAGTAAGAGGTCAAGTTAAGTTAAGTGAAGTAAAGTGAAGAAAGTGAGCTGTCGACCCGTAGTTGTTGACAAGTTAAGTGAAATTAATACGTTTGATGTGTGTAAGGAGAAGTGGTTAGTGAAGATTGAAAAGCAGTGAAATTAAATATTACGGAGCGTGGAGCCATCGTCATTTGATCCAGCTAAAGATAGTGCCTGAAGTTCTCCGTGAAGGAACCGAAACATTAAAGAATCAGGTATCGTAAAATTGATTAAGTAAAAGCTGATTATTAGTGTGCGACGTAGTTGTAAATGAACGTATTTAAGCTGTCTTAGATTCAGTTGAGGTTCTGTAATATTATCCCCGCATTAGAGTATCTCACCTCTGCACTCTACCATTGTTATATACCTTAATTAGCATTGTGTTGTGTTTGATCATAATCAGTAATAAGAATTAATAAATCAAATTAGATTGGCATTATGTCTGTAGATTATTTAGTTCCTCCTACACATCTAGCCGGGTTTACAGATAGACAGGGGGGTTCGAAAGTAAGGAGTAACTATAGGTTACCACAACATTTTTTAATCTTCTGCGTCAGACTGACCACCTGACCGGAACATCTGCTCGTGCACCTCAAGACCCAAGGTCACGTACACTGAGTTGGGCACAGTAAACCTTTGCCCTCATGGGCTGTTGCGCCACTGAGTTAAGTATATGCTATCCACGGAAACGTGAAATCCCTTTATTATTGATATAATTTTGTTCGATTAAATGTTAATTTATAAAGAAGCAAAATTTTATTTTAGAAAAGTTTGCCTGACTACGAATATTACTAAATATAATTCCTTCTTGAGAATATATATGTCTACACAAAGACGTAGTTACGTTCATTGATACGGGGCCCCAACATGCGAAAGCAAAACATTCCTAAAATGTTCAGGGACCGCCAAAAGGAATTTTGATACAAGGCCTACTCAGGACTAGCTACGTCAAAAGGGTCTACATTAAATGAAAAAACATACCCTGATTTGTGTTTGATCCCCTAAAGTAATAATAGGAAGAAGCTCACTCATAAAGTTATCTGCAACGGTTCTTAAACTTTCAATCACCGTGAAAGTTTAAGGAAACCCAAAATTTTGAACACCCCTCCCTGACTCCCAAAACATGGTGAGTGATTTAAAGGTTCCTCAGTCGTTTTAATACTTTGTTCCTGTTATTTATACAAACTTTTTTAACGTTTCTTTTTTCCCCCTCTAAAGCCGGGGTGGGCATTAAGTCGATCGCGATCGACCGGTGGACCGCCAAGACATTTTGGGGTGACCGCCTTCACTATATAAGACCTAATAATCATTCCATTCTAGAAATACCGTATTTATTCGAATCTAAGCCCCGTCCCAAATTCTCAACAAGATTTCGTGAAAATTGAAAAATAGTCTCTAATTTGGTTTATCGATATACAATTTTACGAAATTAAAATAAATGTAAAGAAGTGAATAACTACCGTAAAATCGGGCGTATAACGTGCACTTTGAACACAAAAAATGCGATCGAAATTTAGGGTGCGCATTATACGCCGGGTATAAAAATGACAGCTTCAAAAAAAAAAAAAGATAAGCAGAAAAAAAATAAGGCTTTTACATTTAACAAAATACTGTTTATTTAAGAGAAATGACAATTTTTATGATCGTAAAGGGTTGTACCTCTTGAAGAGAGAGTATTCTATATTTTTCTACTACTTAATAATTCGAATAAATGACTTCAAAACATAAGAGGATTGCACACGCATATTTCTAGTTTCTTCGTAAAAATGGGGGTGCGTATCAAACGGCGAATATACCTAAAAATAAAAAATTGAAGCTTGAAAGTATAGGTGAACGTTATACGCCGGATTTTTATGGTAGTTATTTTATCAGTATAAAAACTTTTAAATACATGTATGAAGCCGTAATTGCTCTAAATACCCCATTCAACACATTTTTCTCCCTTCGATTCTAAGGCGCGTCCGATTTTCAGTAGCATTTACATCGGATAAAAAGTGCGACTTAGAATCGAGTAAATACGGTATTTTAAAAAATACGGAGGAAAAAAATCGAATGATAAAGTAAATTTCGTTGAATAGAAAATGTACTTCACTATTTGGAGGCTATTTTGCGAAAAAATCGTAAAATGATCTTGGTTCCAGGAAGAAGTTGGAGAAAATGAGAAATTCGTAAACTGGAGGTTCGGCTGTATTGTATACTTTCTTTTAGTTCACTACACGTATTACACTGGTGGACCGCAACACCTTGAAAAAATTAAAAGTACCCTGGAAAAGTCTGCCCACCCCTGCTCTTTGTGTGGCAAAGGTTCCCAAACTTTTTTGTCTCATGGACACCTTGACATGATTTTCGGTTCGGGGTAGACCCCTACATACCTAATATTAAATTCATCAATTTAAATGAGTTTTTGACAGCAGGTATAGAGCTACTTCCTTTAAAATTTTAACTGCAGTGAAGTATAGTGTTTAAAACTTAAGAAAACTCATGTTAATTAATTATAAATTACAATTTAATTAATATATAAAATAACAGAGCAACAAACAAATAATTGAGGAGGAGGAATGAATCTGGGGATGCAATAACAAATTTTCAACATTTGACATAATCTCTTGTTAGGTTTAAGCGTAAGTACTCCTCAGTTAACTGTGTGTCCAGTCTTTTCTTCTTTTCTTTTTTTTAGTTTTGGAAATTGGCAAGTGCATTGTAACTCCTTCTCAAACAGAAAAACAGTTAAAAACTTTTTCACAATGCTCCATAATTCTAGATAAATAACAGGTATGTCTTTTTAAAGCCAAAACTGTTCTGACACCTGTTTCTAAACTTTAATTAAGATCTCCTCTACTACCTTTCCTGATCAGTTCCTCTTGTAATATGGCATTTTTTTTTTCGATGGGACCATATGAGTTCATTGCCTACTGTGTTACAACGATAGTCAAAACAATCTCAAACCTAGTTCCAAAATCTAAAAAAAAAAGAGCATTTTTAGGTTAAAACGTCTTTTTCCTGGTAGATTGTCAGGGACAATTGAGAAAACTGGAAAATTTGCGACATCCATTATTATACTTCTTTAGCTTAATTCTGGCAAGAAAGCCTGAAATGTGATCCTTGTTTTAGTAAAATTTATGCTGTCGAATTGTAAATGAAAATTAACCTCATTCACTTTAGGAAATAAATCTGTTAAGGTATCACTACCCCAAAATTGTGAATTTTGCCAAAAATTGACAAATTTTTTTATGATTTTATTTTATGCGCCACTTTATTAGCTTTATACAAATACCAAGTTTATCATTTTCCGTTCACTAGAACAAAAACTACAAGTGTTTTAGTAAAAGCAGATGCCATTACTTTAAGCAAGATATATATATGATATATATGTCATACTTTAAAAAGCGTTTTACTGGAAATGTGTTTTTTCGAAAATACTCAAACGTGGACAGCGATTGCTAAAAAGGTTTTGAAAATAATTTACTGAATTTTTTTCTGCAAGTTCTGTATAATAGAATAATTGTTTTAGCCTTCAGATTTATCAATCACCGTTTTATTACAAAATTTACAGCCCCTTATGGGAATATAACCACAGTTTTTTAAGCCATTTCATGTAATAACAAAGATAAAGTGCTCTAGTTTTTGTAAAAAAGAAAATATCTCTTATCCTGAAGGTTATTTCAAAAATTAATAACGTAGCAACACATTGGAATGAAAAATTGAAAATTTGTTCATAAGCCTTTGGTACAGAATGGGCTTCTTTTATGCTATTTTTTGTCAATTTTTACCTATTTTTTCCCATTTTAGTAGTAATAATTTCTTTTTCTCTTCTTACTTTTAGCATATTTTTCTTAAAATGTACTAAACAAATCTAAAAATAACAAAAAAAATCCCCATATCTCCATTTTTTTAAAAAAAAGTTGTCGCAACCAGTTAGATACCTTAAATAGGTAAGTCTGTTTTCCAATTGATTAAATTTCCTTTTAAAATTAAAGTCACGGTCTGGTTTAATGAGAACCACTGTCGTAGACCCCCATTTACACCTCATGGACCCCCAAACTATTTTTCCGCTGACGTGGACCCCTTACAGGTCGTCATAGACCCCTGTGGGTCTATATAAACCACTTTGGGAATCACTGCTCTAAGGGATCCGACTACGCTTGAAACTGTGATTTTGTCAAAGCGTACAAACGAATATTTTTTTTTATATTTAATTTCACATAGACTAGAATACACTTATAAAATTGTTTGAAGAACATTATTACAATAAAAAAATATTTAAATGCAATATTTTAGCAAAAAATTAACTTAGAATTACCTTTTTTCAAAACATTCTCCTTTTGTGAAAAAAATTCTTCTATTATAATAATATTATACTCATATATAGCTAAAACTCCTCCAGAGGGCCTGAACTACGATTTTGAAAAAGTCACATTATCTTCAGAGTTACTGCCTATTGAAATAATTATCAGTATTTTGTTGTTGTTGTTGTTTTTTTTTTTGTTGAAATTTCTCCACTCTGATGTATTAAAATATGGATAAATCCACTTCTAAATTATGTATTTAAAAAATCCTGGTTCAGGCTCTGTACAGAGGTCTGTGCTATATATAGGCAAAATACTATTATTATAGAAGTATTTTCCATAAAAGAAGAATACAATAGAACGTCGTTTATCCGAATTAATTGGGAACGGACACCGTTCGGATAAGCGATTGTTCGGATAACTGAAAATCGAATGCGATCCATTCAGTATATGATACTGGACACTATACAAATATTGAAAATCATCTCCATGCGGGATACGTGCCTGAAGAGAAAGCAAAATGTCGCAATTTTACTTTGATTGGGGAAAATTATCACTTATTTTTCGCTGTACCATTGTACACCTTCATTTTTTCAATGCAAGGTCTCTGATTCTCTTGAGCAGCAGTAGTTGGGTAGGACAACACTCTGATTGTTGTTCGTACCGCTCCATAGCTGTCTCTAACGCAGAAACGCGTCAGCATTTGCTACTTCCGTTGTTGTTGTTCTCGTCTTCATCCGTTTCATCGTCGACAGGGTCGGATTCTTCTTGCACGGAAGTCACAATCTCGTCATCATTTAGCATTAGAAATCCACAGTCTTCTGCATCGCATGCCATCCAGGTTTCTACATCAGCAAAACTTAACAAAAGAGCACGTATACACCACCTCACTTGGAAACAAACTGACCTAATATTTCGCGCAGATGTTTACCAAATCACACAGCTGAAATTCCCCAACTATCCCTCACCTTGAGTTTTCCCGCCACTTTTAACCGCACAGGAAACAAATGTTGAGCATTGCACTATTCGAAAATGGATCCGGACTTTGGTTCGGATATTTGACGCTCCGGATAATAAAAGTTCGGATAAACGACGTTCTACTGTATTTGGAAAATAAATATTTCTATGTTAATTTTTTGCCAAATTTTACATTTAAATCATTTTTGATTGTATAATATTCTATAAACAAATTCATACGTGTATTCTAATCTAAGTAACCCTAAATATTAAAAATATATATATATTCGTTTGTGTACGCATTTGAAAAATCACGGTTCCGAACGTAGTCGGATACCTTAAGAAAACAGTAAACATCGAACCATATATGTATATAAAAATATTACAAAATACTATATATATATATATATATAATTCCAAATAAATAAATAATGTAGGCGTAGATAAATAAATAATGCAAGAGCAATTCGATTGGGAAATTAAGATGAATGCAATCGTTATCGTATTGACGCGCTATGTGAATCCAGTTCTTAATATTCACATATCTTTATAATCTTAATCTTTTTCATATATGTTTCTACCATATATTTTTGGAAATATTACATTTTAGTAATAGCTATTGTAGTTGTAAACAATAAAAGAAACTGAATTATTTATCGAAATATATGTTTTAGTAAATATGTTTATTGGGACAGTTTATAGATCTAGTCTAGGTTTACACATCTTTCAATTTTTTCACGAGTTTTCAGAGTCTGTAAACGAAGGAAATCTTAACATTAGATGCGAGATCGCGGACCCTCTAGAAAAGATGTTGAGGACCGTCAGGGGTCCATGGACCACGCAGTTTAAAAACCTCTGATCTAGAAGAATGTTTAGCTTAGAAGTTTTTACCGAATACTTGTAAATATACTCATTGCCATAAAAATTTGCATTCTAAAATAACTGTCAGCCTCAAACGAAATTTATCTATGTGAATTCAACGTTAAATTATTATAAAATCAAAGAGGATAAGTTTTTTCAGAAAAATTGTACATTAATGGAATCATAGTACTATTCTGTTGGGCTACACCATAGGTTCTCAACGTGGGTGATAACGCCCCTTTGTGTGCGTCTGAGGCTTTCAGTGGTGCAGTAAAAAATCCATGGAAAATTAGGGGGCGTTGAGATGGCACAGAGGGGTTTGGGCAGTTTAACCAAATATAGTCTAAAAAAGTCTAAAAAAACACGCTGATTATGCACTAACAAAAGTAAACTTTAATACTGTTTACTTATGTTGGTTGTATGTATTTAAATCATTTCTATATCACATATATACGTTAATTCACATATTTCGGTAGTTCGGGAAGTGGATCCGCCACATTAGTTTTGGGCAGATATAACCGGTTTGAAGTGGTTCGGGACATACTTAAGGCGGTATCACACGTAAAGTTTCCGTACAATTTTTTCACCCAACTTTTTGCCGAATCTGAGGGGGAAGGGTTACCGTAAACAAAACGACATGCTCTGACGTCAGCCAATCTCTTTCTCCACATTGAAACATTACTCCCTGATTTTTCTGCTTCGGAAACGACCATCCAATATTATTTCTTTTATTTCGCTGGCGCTTTTGTTTATGGGGGTAAACAGAGATGGAGCATCATTATGTTTAAAATATAATACGCCGTTAAAATATTGTACACCATTAAAATATTATACGCCATATCTGATGCGAAACTACCACCGTTACCGCCATCTTGTTTATGACGTAGGGCGCCGAAGAACCCCATTGGCTGGAATTTCAAGCAACTTTCATTTAGAGCAACTTTCTCAGCTTACTGGTAAAAAGTTGTTCGGAAGCCATTGCTATGGCAACGGAGTAAAAATTGCACGAATTGGAACAAAAATTGCACCAAACGTGTACGTGTGACAAGGCCTTTACTTAGACAAGAAAAAAAATGTTTGTCCCAATTAATTCGAACAGTATTGTAAGCCTTCACTTGGACATGGTGAATGAATTAGAAGAGAAAGTGCCAACTCAGATGTTGTCCTCCTCATTTAACCGTGGTTCAAAATTAAGAGGTCGGCCACCAATAGCCTTCATGTTGTTTTACAGTGACGTTTCAATAAACGCTCACTCATACCAAATCTAATTGAACGCTACACTTCGCAAATGTAGGCGGCACTGTGGAAGGTTTTATTGACAATACAGTGATGGGAACCTGGATACCATTCTGGATATAGAAGATATTTAGAATATCTAAATCCTTATATTGTTACGCTGAAGAATCTATTCCCATTATTTGATTAAGATTAAGAATAAGGAAGTTTTGTTGCCAGATATCTTTGTTTAATATTAGAGCATCATTGCTAGACACGTGATTTAAAATGCTTAAAATGTCTGTTTTTTAGGATGTTCTCGAAGTCGTGTAAAATGATCTTTAATAAATGTTTTTTTTTTTGTGGTGTGAAAAATGTTTTGGATAAATATTCACATCATAGCTGTTTTTGATTTAAAATTTAAAGTAAAGCAAACCTCTAATCTTAATAAAAAGTAAAACAGAGAATTACATTTATTTAATTTTGAATTTAATAACTCACGGGTAGTAAAAAAAATCGTCTTAAACTTTGGAGGGCAATTGTTTTCTGAAAAAAATGATACATGTTCAAGTATATATAGTTCTGAATTTTTTTTTTTAATAAACTATTGAAATTATTAAAAAACGTTATGCATTAATTTTATTATACAAATATGAAAGAATTTTATTGTGCCTTTGGGTAGCATAAAAAGCTTTATTTAAAATAATAATAAAATAAACTTATGGTGAAAAATAAATGTAGAAATAGATAATTGAAAAGTTTTGAGACAGATTTTTGTCACTCAAGCAGAATTTAAAATAATAATACAATAAACTTATGGTGAAAAATAAATGTAGAAATAGATAATTGAAAAGTTTTGAGACAGATTTTTGTCACTCCTATCGAGAATGAGAATTAAAAGTTTATATTATTTTTTCGCTCTTTAAAAAGGTTTTTGAAAAACTTGACCTTTTTGTTCGTTTTTTGTGTGTGCTGCTAATATAATAATATAAAGAAATTTTTAAATTAGGTCCTACTTAGGTTAATTTTATTTAAATTCTACTTAGTCCACAAAGAAAATTTTTATTTTAGTTATTCTTTATTAAATAATTACAATTAATATGTTTGATAGAATCACAATATTAAATGGCAAAACACCTTTTAAATTAACATTAAAAACTTTTTAACCACATTAAATTTGTAATTACATTTTTTATCTTAAAACCAGTGTAAAAGGATATCGGACGTCTAACTAGCATATGATTTTAATCACACAGGTTAAGTTAAATCTTCATCACAAATTTAACAAAAGCTGTTTTTCCCAATGGTGCTGCCATCTAGCGGAATAATATCGACTGAAAAATATCTCAAATTATAATTAATTAATTAAATGAAAGAAAGAAATTAATTCAAAAAGTGTCATCCACTGCAAGTTTAAAAAATAGTTTTGAACTGGAGTGGATGAATTAAAAGTATTTTATTAATGATTGAATATTTTAACAAGATATATAAATATATATATATATAGGGAGAGTGTGAACTAATAGTAGGAATTGAATGAATACAAACTAAACTTACTGGTAAGAAAATTGTGAGAATTGGATAGATGGCCTATCACTAATGTCAAAGACATCTTTCAACGTGTCACTTCGATACACAGCATCGACTACAGTGTTGACGAAAGTTTCAAGTGGTGTTCTCTGCTCGTCGGAGAGGGTTTTGACTTCGTAACTTAAGAACGAAAAAAATGATTCCTCGTCACTATCATCATCGCAGCTAGCTATAAAGAAAAGATTCAACAATATATATTGTTTATGTATTTTACCATGCATCAGTAATTGACACAGTAATACTACATACTGACTCTGAAAATTGCTCAAACTAACCTTGTTGGTGCCTCTTTAAATTAAACAAGTAATACAATAAAAACATTAAGTCACACACACACAATTCCTACTTAGGTCAACAAAGAAAATTTTTATTTTAGTTACTTTTTACTAAATAGTTACAATTAATATAAATATGTATATACATATGACAGAATCACCATATTAAGTGACAAAATAGAAAGCGATTTTCCATTTTCTTTTCTATATATGGTGATGGACTATTTTTTTTTTGTTATTATTTATTCATCAATTAAATTTAATTATTCTAATAAAATAGTACAGTAAAAAAAGAAATCAATTTCTCAGAAATTAGACCATTCCAGGTGGGTTTCTAACCACCCACGACCTTTGAGTTTCCTTTTTATATATACTGTTGGACTATATTTTGTAACTATTTATTGATTTTTTAAATTTAATTCATGAATTAATATTTGAAAAAACTGTACTAACTTCAAGTGTCATCCACACTACAAGTTTTAAAAAATGTATTGGAATTTGAATGGATGAATAGAAAGTATTTTATTAACGATTGAAAATTTGAACAATATATATATATATATATAGTTATGGTTCTTAGAATCCGGTTTCTATCCTTTAGCTTTAGGATTGTATAATTTTTTCTTATTATTTTATTTCATTTTATTATACTATATATATATATCCTCCGAGTACACACGGAGAACGTGCTCGTTAAATCAGTGGGTCCGAATGGTGTCGCCATCTATCGTGTTGTACTGTGCAAAATCGTGCTGTCACCTTAATGGGGCTCAAAGCTAAGACTAACGATAGGTGTAAAATTCTCTAGCCCTTAGCCGCGATTAATTTCGTGGACCTTGATCTGATGTTACTGTCGATCAGGTGGCATAAGCAACAATAACAACATATATATAGGGAGAGAGTGAGCTAAGAATAAGAATTGGAAAAAAGAACCTTTTACAGACATTATAAAATATGAATAAAAATGATATACATGACTCACAGATGAACGAATGCTTATTAGAATATAAATTGGTATTTCGCTACTTTTTTAATTCCACGGTGTGCTAGAAACTACAGTTCTAGAACTAAGCAAGTAATTTGTATACTGGTGATATATAGTTTAAAAGAAAGATTGATATAAAATCCTTTACACGTGTTGTGAGTAATTTTGAACTCTTTCTATCTTATTATATTTTCTTTTAAAAATAATGTTATTTTTTGCCCATGCCACCTGATCGGCAGTGCCAATTCGAGGCCCACGAAATTCATCGTGGCAAAGGGCTAGATTGTAAGCCTGTCGTTAACCTTAGCTTTGAGCATCATACAGGTAACTGTATGATTTGCCTCGTTTCCATCCCAATTTTTAGGATGTTTAAAATATTATTTTCCTTAAAGCTTTTAAAATTATTTTATTCGCTTTAAGCTACTCTTATTAAATAAAACTTCTCACACAATAATATTAACATGCATGCGCATTGAGAAACTCTCAATCGAACTATCTAGCAAAAGTCTTCTTGATGCTTTCTTGACATTTTCAGAATCATGAATTATAAACAGTTTTACAAAAATTTTGAGGAAATATATCAAAATTTCAAAGCATGTTAAAGTACCCAGCAATTTCCGTATCTGCCAGTTGTAAATATCAATCAGTAAATAATTTACTTAAATAAAAATATAATTAATTTGTACAATTTCTTAATGAACATTTAGGCCTAGGAGACAAACTAAAGTATTTGTTTTTATGTGTGAAACAACACTACGCACTTTAGATTTATTTGTCCTTTTTTTTTTAATGTTGCGAAACAAAACTCAAAAAAAGTGACTATTTTTCCGTTTCGCCGGTGCAAATCTCGCCAAGCAGGTTTATTGACGACAACACACTATACACGTAAAAAATTGTAATAAATGTTAGGTCTCATTGGCTTTTCATCCATTTTCAAAGTATTAGGACTAACTGCGACTTGTTCTGTGTGGTGGTAAAAGGGTTACCAGCGGGCATATTCCGTTTGGCGTCAGTTGTATCATTTTTGGCGACTTTATCGCCTGCGCCGGTGAAACGAAAAAGTACCAAAGAGGGTTATGTTATGAATTTTTAAAATATGTGTTTCACATAAATTTATCTATTCGAATAAATGGAATAAATATCCTATCCTTTGCGAGTTCAGTAGATTTTTTTACTGTATTAAAACGGATTAACTATTTCTTTCCATCTGCGAAACTAACAAATCTTGGTTTGTACCATTGTTTTTCAATTTCTAAAGCAAAGTGTCGTTCTGAAAAAGTATTTTCTCAATATTATATGACTAATGTATAATTCTAACGTCTTCTGCCTTCTCTGAATGGAAAATTTTCATACCTTCTTCGCTATTTCTGTACTTACTAGTAAAATCACAGAGTTTGCTGTGGTGTATGGTTTTAAAATATTAATTTCAGTGATATATTCTTTAGTTTTCGGACTTAAGTGATTACTGAAGTCGGCATGTGCGTACGTTTAAGCGTCGGAATCTTTTTTTCGTACGGTAAAGCAAAAAAGGCATTCTACTAAAGTTAGACATTTTGAAAATTTAAAAGAATATATAACAATATAACAACTTACCTGAGGTAAAGATCGTGGCGTTTAAAACCACGAAGGTCACCACGATAAAATGGAATGCGAAATTCATGCTTCGGTATATTCTAGTCTCAGTATCAGATCAGTATATGTTTTTGAAAAAACGCTGCTGCTTTTATACTCTATCAGTTAATAATAATTTGTTTTATTTGCAAACAGTTTTTGGCGTTTTCTTCCTTGATTCTTATTTTACATAATTAACTAAAATATAAAATCGCTTCGTCAGTTTATAAAATTACTTATATTTCATCTTGTGTCTTCTCATCGAATTTGATAAGTTACAATAAGTTCTCCTTTATAAGATTATAAATCTTTTTAAAATATTTTTTAATATTCACCGTCTAGGAAACTCAAGTACTGATTGCTAAACTGTAAATGAGCGAAAAGATACGATAATGTTCACTCCTTCCGCAAGTAACACTAATTTAGGAGATGTATGGAATCTCTATATCACTTACATTAATACTACTTGCATCTATGTTTTACAAGAATTACTTTACTGCTTCAAGAATTTTTGAAATATTTTTATACTCGCATTTTGAACGACACTTTTTTCCTGTAAAAAGATATTAGTCAATTTTGTCATAATTTCAGTTTTATGCAATTACGAGTAATTTGTTGGCAAAATTACTTTTTTTTTCAACTGTGCCTCCTTTCTTTGTCCTAACTCACATTTTTTTTACATTCTGTTATTGTTGTAGAACTATTGTTTGAAGTTATTTAACTCACGTACAGCATTGAGGTTTCTTTTTCAACCTTTAAATACTGCAAGTGGTGACCCGGATTGATTATCATTTTAATACATTATTTCCTACATATGCTACAGAAGTTACATAAAGCGAATAAAATAAATATTACTTGTCTAAAACAACCACACAACGTCGCAAACTAAAAGCCATTACGCTATTTTTTATTTTTGTCAATAATCTAGAAACACTCAACAATTATGAAAAATTTCTGGCCTAAAATAGCATGCATTATCAACAATAGTTCCATTCGCAACTAACTTCTAGTAAACGTTCTGCGCAAAAAACTCAAAAATGAAATGAAGGCTTCTTAAGAAATCGAACTTATATTAAAATTATTTCGAAAATAAAACTTGTATATAAATGAATATTATCCCGACGCCAGAATTATCTCAAAAAAAAGAAAAAAAAAAATTTCAAACTTTATCTTATATTACAAAATAAAATTTTCAAAACTTTCATGGCTTTTTTAACTGGAAGAGTTGCGCCCAAATGCTCTTTCTGGTATTTCGAATTCTGCAGAACAGTATTAATATTACAGCTGAAAATTTTTGATGAGTATTCAATATTAGGTAAACAAAGCAATGTTTTCAAACTCTTTTATATCATATAATTTTTCCAATTGGTCATTTATTAATAACAATGGCTTAAGACGTTGGTTTCTTTTTACTTTATGAAATTTTATTTTGCTTATAAAATGTTCTTTTTCCGAAACAATTTGTAAACTTTTGAATTTACTTTTTAAGTTTTATTCATGTTTACCTTGATTTCATACGTTCTATTTTTGATGTTCTTTTAAAATAAAAGTAACTAATACTGTATCGGTGCAAAATGAACTCCCACAAACACTTCCAGCCAACAAATACTCTCCATCATACGCGACCGAAATAGTTAGGGAATTATCACTGCTTTTTGGTGGCCGTGAGTTCGAATTTGTATTTTGCCAACAACCATTAAATAAAATAATGGCTAATTCAAATTAAAATCTCAAACACCACATAGTACAGTGTTTTGAGAGAGAGAAACAGCAATTCAGTTTTTATCCTTTGTTAACATTAAGAAATTACAAGTTTCATCATTAATTGTTAGTTTTACAGTTTTTATTCGAACTCGACTTCAATGCAAAAGGGCAACTTTCCTGTGGATAGTTACAAAGCAAATTATTGCTCAAAAGAGGCTCGCTCCAGAATAATTTTTTGGAGAATTTACTCTTTACCAGTGGCGTAGCGTACACCCCTGCATTGAGGGGGGGGGCAGGATTCTAGGGGGCCCGAAGCCTAACTGACGCCAAGTGTATACGCTTTGTAAGATCCGACTTTGAAGTCCAAAAGCTGACTTTGCTGGGGCCCAAATGTTCTCCGTTACACCACTGCTTTCAACAGCAGAACATGTTCGGTGAAGAAGATTGCAGGAAGGTCTAGATTCGTTTATCTTCTTCCAGGAATCAAAACCTAATAACTTTTCGTGAGATAATGATATATTTCAATAAGCAATATAAAATTGATCACTATTCTTATGATAATCCGTTGTGAGCCATAAGGTTTTCCATAGTAAAAGAAAATAGCCGAGAAAAGTTTTAAAATTTCTTAAGAAGAAGGTACTACATCAAAACGAAAACAGACGTTTAAAAAAAAACTACTGATTCCTAGCTATTTGTTACATTTGAGATTTTTAAACAAGTTTTAAAGTTTAATTTGTATAAAAAAAAATGCCATATTCAAATATTTCACTGCAAACCGTTTGTATACTAACTGATCCATACGGTTGATTTTACAATAAACTTTACTAAGCTCTATTGAATTTTGGAATAATTTCTGAAATTATTTATTAATATTTTTCAATACTTTGCTTAAAATCGTTCGAAAATAAGATCTTTATTTAAAAAATATTCTTGCTGTAAAAGTGTAGCAAAATTTAGGAAAAAACGGTAAAAATAAGTTGTTTATAAAACTACAAATTCAGAAAGTTATTCTTATGACTCCTGTTTTCTCCCTCCTATATTACTTGATTAGACTTATGTACGAACACCCCTGTTATAAAAACACCATTATCAAAGGAAGTATAATTTTTTAAAACAAATTCTTTAGGTAAATTAAATACCGTAAAATGCTACGTATAACGTGCATCTATACTTTCAAGTTACACTTTTTAACTTTTAGGTGTATTCGTGGTATAACACACATTCCCTTTTTTACGAAGATACTTTAAATGTACGTGTTCAACTCTCTTACGTTTTGAAATAATTTATTACAGATATTTTCCCAGGATTTTGAAAAAAAATATATATTTCTAGAACTACAACCCTAGAAGTTCATTAGATACGTCATTTCTTTTTTAAAAAAACAAAATTCCTATCTATGAAGAAATTTAGTTTTTTATGCTCATTATTTAAATTTTTTTGAGGATATCATTTTTATACCCAGCGTATGACGCGCACTAGTAAATTTTGATCTTATTTTTTTATGTTAAAAGTCCGCGTTATTCGCCGCATTTTACGATCACAGGCTACTTAAATTAATCATATCACTTTAAATAATCATATCACATCATATCACTTAAGATTCTAGATTAGCCGACTGGGTGGCGTAGTTGGTTTGTCTCTGCTCTTCTGCACCCAAGTTTGCGAGTTCCATCCCGGCCGAAAAAGAACTGTCGTAACATTTTTATTGGCATATTTGATACCTGAAATCTTTATAAGCATGCCTGCAAAATTTCAAAGCTCTACCTGCATTTTTTATCAAGTTATGGAGTTACCAAGTTATTAATCATGTCAGCGATATGCTGATTTTTCCCTTGTATTTTTAAATTTAATTCATTCAACTTTGCCGTTATATCTGTCAGAAATCCGAGGTCGATTAGCCAATCCTTATTTTTTAATTGCTCGTAAAATTCGCCTCTTGATGCAATAAATTCTTTTATTTGTGGCAAAAGTATGATAAACTGCTCAAGTATTTTACCTCTGCTCAGCCACCTCACTTCAGTATGTAAAAGATCTGTGAACTGAACGTCCCATCTTCTAAAAGTAATTTAAACAATCTGTGTTGCATAGCTCCCGATCTTATCTTACACTATTAAAATTCGAAGGTAAACAAACGTATCTATGTATCTATCTATGTGCGTCTATCTTCTCACGAACAGCACCACGCAGAAAGTCGCGGAAGGTACCAAAATATCGGGAATTTTCCGGGGAAGCCGTATTGCCTATTTATATTCCGATATTGTAATTAGTTAAAAAGATATTAATTAAAAACCTTAAAACGCCGAATTGTTTTACTCCTGCCGGTTGCTTACTTGGCGGAACTTCCCTTCCGTTTCGGCCGAGCGGTAATCTTACGTTTTCCACCATATTAAAATTGTCATCCGATTTTCGGTGTCGAAATTAGACAAAAAATAATTACAGAATCGGAAAGATCATTTATTTCGCCACAACACGGTGTAATTGTTTTTGTAAAATAACGATATTTTCTATTTTTTTCGAATTTTTTAAAATAGTGTTAAAACTGATGCGTTTTTATGAAAATTATTTCTAAATCGTTGGGTATGAATTACTTTTCGTGTAATTAAATCGATATTCTACACTAATTAACTTCAAGCCTTTCTCTTTTAGATCCATTCATTTAAAAAATAAAATTTCCAAAACTTTTTTTTTAAAGAATTTTTAAAAAGTAGTCTTAATTTTTACTTCACATTGAATAACTTCGTCATTTATGAAGGTAATCTCACAAAACCTTTTTTCCGTGTGTACAGTAATATTATCCGTAACATATACGAAGATTGAAAAAATTGCTTCAAAATTACGGATCCCCTCAATTAAAAATTAAATTCAATTTGAACTTCCCATTCATTAGTATTGCCTATTTTCACTTTTGCTACAGGGCTCCATAACGTGGTTGTCTAGAGCGCGTCGGTTTCGCAAAACATCTTATTCCTTCTCTTGTCTGGGTTCGAATCTCACGAATTTGATTTTGTTCGTTTCTGCTTATTTTTCCCACGTAAATTAATTTTACTGATAAATACTTATTTTAAAGCAAATGGTATGTCACAATTAATTGCTAAATGAGCATTTTTAATCAATTTTATTAAAAATAATTAATAAGTTAGTTTTGTATAATATAATTTTTTTCGCAGATACGTGTTTAAATAATTTTAACACAGAGTGGAATGAAAAACTATAAAATTAAAATTAAAAAAATTAAATGTTTTTATCAAATAGTATTTTTTTCTTTTTGAATGTTTTTTTCAGTGAATGTTAGCATATAACTAGGTTTTCCCCCAAAAGTGGATTTTTAACACTTATATATGTTTAATCAAACATCTCCAAATGTTTCAAGAGCTATCTGTAGAATTTTTTTTATTAGTATTTATTGATAATGGATTTAAATTAATATATTTTTTTTAAATTAAAATGTATTCAATGCATTTCTGAGATTCATTTAAAATATTTATCAGTATCGAAATTTTTGTTCTCTTTCATAAAACTTATAGTTTACTTTAAAATAATGCGTAATTGCATGAAACTTTTTTTCCCCGTGTCGAATATTTCAAAAAATTCTCACAATTTTACTTCAAGAATTAAAATAGTAGTGAAATTTTGTAATTTGAAAAATTTATACTTTCTGTTCTTTTTTCAGCATACAACTATTTTTAAAAATGCTACAGTTTCGTTTCCGGGAAAAAACTAAAAAAATTAAATGTTTTTATCAGATAGTATTATTTTCTTTTTGAATGATTTTTTTCAGTGAATGTGTACTTATAACTAGGTTTTTCACATAGTGTTTTTCTTAGCAGTTACATA
>BMAO01007734.1:0-80692 GCA_019973975.1 Trichonephila clavata | reverse complement strand
GTTTGATTAAATAATATATGGTAGCGTGTTTGAAATATAATTTATTTTAATTATCACAGCTATTATTTACATTTACAAGTTTCACTATGGGATGATTTTCAAGTCCAAGATAATTTTGTGAGGGAGGGATCTTGATCGTCCGTTCCAGGCGAAGTTTTCGCGCTGTTCTCCCTTCTCTGCGGTTCACCGACGTCTGCGCGTCCCCTTTCACCCCCCATCAGGTGGAGGCGAAATGTTTCCCTCGGGTCAAAGGTTGCAGGGGCTCATTAAGACACGTCCGTCGCAGTATATTAGCGACTGCAGGTGGTTTTGCACGTGTGGTCATCATTCTTCTAAACTGACCCGACCGTGGGAAGCAAGTCCCAGATGTCTCAAGGGGGGGGGGCGCAGACGTTACAGCTTCCTCTCCTCTTTCAGACTTTTCGTAAAGAAAAGTTCAGGGTGGATGATGGTAACCGAGGTGACTGACCTTTGGAGTTGTCGGACACACAGGGAAAATATTCCTTTGAATAAGTGCTGTCATATTTCTGAGTTGTAATTAAATCTAATAAACTTACAATTAAATTCGAAATGCTTACCGCGAGTGAGTGTTCTTGCAAGGGAACTTACACAAATGCTAATCACGAAAGAATAATCATTACCAATATAAGAAGTATTCATATTATTAAAATTTTAAACACTCATACACAGTACTTATTAAAATCATAATAAAAAAACATGTTGCTATAATATGCTTAAGGTACCATCTTACACATAAAACATTCTTCCCAATATCCTCATTAACGGGTAATACTAATGAATAATAAGACAGATCCATAATAAACCCAAGGTAGAACACATATTAAGCAATTCAATATTATTACATTCCATGTGTGGATCCTTTTAACATACATATCCATTCAAAATTAATTTCAGTATTAGTAAGAACATTATTTACCGACAATTACTAATCATTAGCAAATACACATGATTGACACCATTTATTAACTATTTACATTTAACAATATTCCACAACTAATAATCACGACAACCAAACATGACTATCAATTCTTAATCATCGATCGCTGATCTGCTGAGACTATCTGCATTTTTATGACTTTTACCCGATCGATGTACAATTCTAAAATTATATGGTTGCAATGCCAAAGCCCATCGCATTAATCTAGGGTTAGAACTAACGTTTTTATTTAACCATACTAAAGGGTTGTGGTCGGTCATAACTAAAAATGAATTTCCATCTAAATAATAATGTAACCTTTTAATTGCGAACACAATACTAGCACATTCCTTCTCGGTCGTACAATAACGTTTCTCAACATCTGAAAATTTTTTACTCAGATAAAGGATTGGGTGCTCCTCTCCTTGGTCATTTAATTGAGTTAACACCACCCCCATTCCATAATCAGAGGCGTCGGTTTGAACGATAAACTCCCGTTCAAAATTTGGCGAGTACAAGACGGGCTGATCAGTTAGCTTCTTTTTCTCATTTGGCTTCCCAGCCCTCTGACACTGATCGCAAGTTTTTACGTACGCTTCTATATCCTTATAACAATTCGGCCAATAAAAATATCGGTTTAACTTGTCTTTAGTTTTCGTAACCCCCAGATGTGCAGAGGTTCCTTCATGACACAACGATTTAATTTTCTCATGGAACCTTTCTGGCACTACTATTAATTTAGCCACTTTACCTAACTTATCCTCGCGTTTTTTGACGAGTAACCCGTTTTCTAAAGAATAAGCCTTATTTATTGCCTGCACCTGACTGACTGCCTGTTCGTACAATGATTTAATATCCTCGCTATTTTTTTGAGTTTCAATTAACTCATCTCGAGTAACTTTTAGCAGCTCTAACTCCGGAACATATTCCTGCATTTCAGGGATTAAAATTTGATCCTCTGCCTCAGGAGTAACAATTATAGCCTCATCTTCCCCTTTCCTATCGCTACAGCTATTTAACTCTATTTCTCTCCTAGCCGCTATGGTTTGAGACCTTGTCTGAACAGCATTGACTACCTCAACTGAAAGAAAATCATAGCCTAAATTTTCTTTTATTAATTCGGCCGTTTTGTTTCCGAGCAAATACCGACCATGTTGATTCAAATGATTACCACAAACTGCTGCTTTAGTTTGCACCATTCCGAAGTTTCCGGAAATTTCCACGACCGCCAAGGGTAAGCAAACCAATTCTGAGCTTAACGGTTGTTTAACCCAGACCTTTTCACCGGAGAAGGAAGAAGAATTAATGTATTTAGCACACACTAAATCTATTGTAGCTCCCGTATCCCTAAGTATATCTATTTCTTGACCATTCACAGAACCCTTTGTTATATATGAATTAAGAAAATCCGAGTTCCCATTTCCTTCAATATTATTGAGAGACTCCGTTGCTTTATTCCTATTTAATTTCGGGCATGCCGCCTTTATATGTCCGGGCATGTGGCAATGAAAACATTTTCGTATCACGCGTCTTTCGAAAACTCTCCCCCTATCGCCCTCAGGAATAGAAACCACTGGTTTAGGGGGAATTTCCCCGAACCTAGTTTTTTTCTCCCTAAACCCGGAAGTTGTCAAATTTCTCTCGTTCCTGCTGAATTTATCCGCGGTTTTTGAATTTATTTTCCTGACATCCTCGTAGTTGTCAAAGAGTTCGGCTATTTGAGTAGATGATTTGAGATTCGCCCAATCATCTAAGAAATGTTCTCTCATACTAGCATACGCGCGTTTTTTTAGTTGGTCGACAACCATTAAATCTTTAAGGTCCTCAAACGACTCGATCTCTAGGCCGATTAGCCACTCCTCTAAATAGTTAGTCATTTCAAAGGTGAAGTCTTTCCAGGTACTATCCGATTTCTTTTGGTGTTGAACAAATCTCTGGCGAAAGACTTCCGGACTTAACTTAAATCGTTTAAGTAATAATTTTTTAATATAGTCATAATTTTCTGCTTGTTCCTCCGGTTCGCGAGCAATGAACTGCACGATATCCAAAGGTAACAAACCTAATAAATGCCCTACCCAGTCTGTTTTTTCAATTAAAGCCCTTTTAGCCTGACGTTCAAAAATCACCAAATACAAACTAATATCTGACTGATTTGGATTAAAATCTGGGATTAATTTTCTTAAATTTACATTCGAGGTTACAGAACGGGGATTTATACAGCCGGTTGATTCATTGTTTACACTATGTCCGGATTCTATTTTAAATCTTTCTAGATCAAATTTTAATTGTAATTCCTTCTCTTTCAACGCGTGCTCCGCTAATCTCAAGGTCTCTTCTCTCTCCCTTTCCTCTTCAATTTTCCTATTTGCAATAATAGTCTCAAACAGATTTTTTACGAATTCCTCTTCGTAACCCTCACTGTTAGTGATTGCGTTTTTGATGTTAGGGACAGTCATGTTTGTCGTGACATCTACCCCTAATTCCTCTGCGAGTAATAACATATCTTGCTTTTTCCCTTTTCCGAGAAAAGCCATTTTTGAACAATATCAGCACAATATATTTGTTAAAATTCACACAATATTTACTACTCTCTAGTATCACAATAATACTGGTCCCATGCAAACACAGAAACAAACAAAGAAAAATTTTAACACAGTAAAATAATCAAAACTATCAAGAAACTTAAAAACACAATAAATCTTAAGCTAAAAGTTGCACACAATACTCGTATTTACAATTCTCTAGAACCACAATAACATTGTTCCCATGCAAGAAAAAACACTAAGTATCTCAAAATTTGTAGTAGAAATTTTAGCAAGCAACTAATACAACTCAAGAAATATAACAGTACTCACCCCTTTTGAAGTACTATCTGCTGGAACTTGGGAATACCGAAGATCCGGTTGACATTTCTTGCTTTAAAGATAATTTCAGTTTTCAAAACACACACAAAAGGATTTTCTTTATTGATGGGATAGCTTATCCACTATCAAATCTCGGCCTTCTGAGTTGCTTTTCTTTTCTCTAAAGGATAGTTTTATCCTTATTTCCAAGCTTATGCGTCTTGAGTTTTTCTACGTGCAGTTTGCAGAGCTCCCGTAATAAACCAGAATCACCAAATCACCTCCTCTCACGGGTCCGGTAATCTCTATTATTTTTTTTTTATTAATCCTTACCGCTGACACCACTTTCGTTAATGCTGTGACGTTTGATTAAATAATATATGGTAGCGTGTTTGAAATATAATTTATTTTAATTATCACAGCTATTATTTACATTTACAAGTTTCACTATGGGATGATTTTCAAGTCCAAGATAATTTTGTGAGGGAGGGATCTTGATCGTCCGTTCCAGGCGAAGTTTTCGCGCTGTTCTCCCTTCTCTGCGGTTCACCGACGTCTGCGCGTCCCCTTTCACCCCCCATCAGGTGGAGGCGAAATGTTTCCCTCGGGTCAAAGGTTGCAGGGGCTCATTAAGACACGTCCGTCGCAGTATATTAGCGACTGCAGGTGGTTTTGCACGTGTGGTCATCATTCTTCTAAACTGACCCGACCGTGGGAAGCAAGTCCCAGATGTCTCAAGGGGGGGGGGCGCAGACGTTACAACACATTCCATATGAAAATTTATTTTATTCTTGTTGAATTTACGTTGTGCTGCCTTGGAACTAATGCACCAGTTGAAAGAGTTTATTTCAATTGGTAAAGGTTTTTGCACAAGTGAAAAATCAAGATTGAATGTTGATACCTTAGCTGTAGTACTTACTGTAAAATTCAATATGAAAAATATTTCTTGCTCCGAAGTTTCCGATATATTAGAAAATGATATTTTGACAAAAAAAATCATTCAATGGAAAAATATTTAAGTAAATAATATTAAAAGGGATGTAAAAGCGTAATTAGTGTGTTTTTTAATATATTTACGCTGTAAATATATAAAATTTTAAAACGCTGTAATCTTTTCTTAAATTTTTCGTCCTCCTTTTCATTGTAAAAAAATTGATCACTTTATCATATAGTGTGCTCAAATAAGCAAGTAAAAATTTTCAATTATATTTTTAAGGCCTTTTATTATTTGCCCTTAGTTTTAATTTTCTATTAAAAATACACTGCTAATTGGATATTGCATTATAAGTTCATTGGTATACTTAAAAAACTGAATTTTTTATTTTTAAAAAATATTTTTAACAGAAAAGGAACAGGATATTTAATATTTAGTAAATATTAATTAACGAACATAAAATTTGAAATAGTATTGTTATAATTGTGAAATTTCATATTATAGAAGTTTTTTTTCTGATGTAAATTCTGGATTTTTTTTTTAAGTAAGTAATGCAAATAAAAAAAACAAGTTTGAATATTGTGAATATTTTTTATCAATTAATTTGAATGTAGGGAATGTATTGAATTTCTTTTTCAACTCGTCTAATGATTTAGTATTTTAATGTTAATTTTTAATAGGTTTTTAATCCGTTGCAATTTTGAATAAAGCTCCGAATTATAATAACTGAAATAATTACGTAGAAAATAAAATTATCCCCCCCCCCTCCGAATTAGAAAAATAAAGCAGTGCAAAAAAGCTACTTTTTTATTTTATTAAAGAAAAGAAAACCTTTTTTCTTCGTAAAATTAATGCAAATAAAAAAAAACTCCATTTCTTCAATCAATGACTTGTTACATTATCTGAAACAAATTCCATTGATAGGAAATAATATTTATCCATCAATATATAATTTCAAATTATTATTTTAATGATTTTTTTTCCTTTAGAGGCATAAAAATACTCAATAAGCATAGCTAATCTCAAAAATTCTCCAATATATCGAAGCACTATTAATTGTAGAAGATTTCACATGATTTTAAATAGTCATCGTTGTACGAAAATTTAAAATAAATTTAACTAAAATTACTTCAAAAGTCTGAATGTTTTCCTTATATCAGTACCTTTGGAACACACCTTATGGATTTTCTCGGTTAATTTTATTAATTTTTATTATTCAAATTGTCTGAATGATTTATGAGCAAGACATCTGACTCTCTTATTATACATCGTTCTTGTCTCTAAAATATTTGTTGCTCACCAGACAGAAATCGAGACACTTTTCATCAGTTTCAGACATGCAGAAAGTAATAAATATGTCTGGCTTGTCGTTGAAAGACTGTGTCTGCCATTTAAAGGTCAAATCGAATAGATGGATTAAAGATTATCCTCTGAAGGAATATCAAACAGCAAAGAAATACTGTTAACGTACAATTTACCAAAACAACAAAAAAGAATATGGAAGTATAATTAAAAATTAATAAATGCTTTTATTTTGTGGATTGTATCAGTATCTGTATTGACTAAAGAATTAATGATCTTTTGATTTAAAAAATTAAATTAAAAAAAGGAAATATACAAATTTGATTTAAAAATTTTAAAAAAATATTGACAAATAACAACTTATTATTTTTAAAAGTTATAAAAAAGTATTCATTTTAGTTTTTTTAAAAATTTGTTGGATGGTGCATCGATAAATTTTGATCCTAAAAGAATCGATTTTTCTAGAAATATTTCGGATTTCGGTACTTTTCCGCTCCTTCGGCGTAAATCTCGCCAAGCAGGCTTTATTGGCGACAATACACAATGTGCACGTAAAAAAAAACTATGTGTGTGCTTATGTGATCACACGATAGAAGTGAAAACTTCTGATTTATTCTGGGTTAAAGAATCCATTGATGAGATGTAATGTGTTTTCTTTTACAACATTTTCGCATGCGGGCGTTAAGTAGTTCCCTTTTTCGTACCCATTCATCGGTGGATTTGCTTATTGCATCCATTTTCTGTAAAGGGTAACGTTTAAATATTTATGCATACTTGTATATTAATATATAAGTATACTAGATTAGTCTAATTATTTAAAAATATTTATATGTAAGTTACTTATGCAGATTATATTTATGCAATATATATGTTTGAATGGAACTTACGTACTTCGAAACAATGTCAGCGTTCCAGAGGCAAAGTTGGCAATCCTGGTTTCCCATGTAATGTACTAGTTGAGTTGGCAACCATGTGCTTCCTTTCATATAATGTGGTAACGGAAGTACCGTTTATACGAGTATAACTGATATAACACAGTAAGGGCTAGGAAAACTTATGCCCTGAAAGCCCATTTACCTTACTTAAAACTCTCTAAGCAAACAAAAGGAGAGGGTTCGTAATTTTTCACAATTAATGCTTTTATTTCCTCTTAATCTTTTAGTTGTCATCAATAATATAAATCCAAATATTTGTAACTTTCTCACCAATTAACTTCATCAAAATTTCGGATTTTAATTCCTTTGGCATATTTTTGCGCTTATCATTGCGCGCTCTTTCTCCTTTTCTCCTCTAAAAAAAATAGATCTCACACACACACACACATGTGTTTCGTTTCTTCTTATCTTCAATCTCCTACATAAGGATAATCTTTTTCCCCCCAATCATTTTCGCTTCCTTTTCTCTCGTTCACACGCTGCTGGATTTGAGTGGAAGTGGACTCCATGACAGTAATAATTAAATAAAAAAAAATTAAATTTCACCGGATAAAGTGTGCATGAAATTTTATGTAAAAAAAAAAACACATGCCTAAATAGTTTTCAATTGAAAACTAAGCGTGCATCGCCGATTGGAGCATAATTGCCAACTTAGCCGAAAAAATCCGACTGAACGTAACGCACCCGAACCTGATGCTTAATTTAGATTCACTCTTAAGCAAAGCGCACCGTATATAAGAAGTTATCACTTCAAAAATGTTAATAAATGCTCTCTCATTGATTTTTCATCCATTTTTTTTATCCAATATACAAAAGCTGGTATTTTCTTATGATCGCAACAATTGCCAACTCTATTAATAACTCGCCAAGTTGGCAACGTAATTATTTAGATCTCAATTACTGTAAAATCCGGCGTATAACACGCACTTTTAACACCAAAAATCCGATCGAAATTTTTGGGTTCGTGTTATACGCCGGGTATAAAAATAAAAAAAAAGACAGGGTACAAAAATTAGACTTCTACATGTATTGTAATTTCTTTTTATTTAAAAGAAATTACATATCTTATGAACTTAAAGAGTTGTAGTTATAGAAGTATGATATTTTTTTCAAAATTCTGGGATAATACCTCGAATAATGACTTCAAAACATAAGGGAATTGCATAATTACATTTCAGGTTTCTTCGTAAAAAAGGAGGTGCGCGTTATATGGTGAATATACAGAAAAGTTTAAAAATACAACCTGAAAGTATAGATGTGACTTAACAACGGTGCTCGTTATACGCCGGATTTTACGGTAATTAAAAATGTATACAAATATATAAATACATAAAGGGAAAATTGAATATTTTTTAAGTTACAGAAAATGTATTCAAGGTTGTAAATACATTTTCAAGAAATAATTTTCAATATCATATTTAATGTTGATATGATATAAATTCATTGTTTTTTGTATTTGTACATTGTAATTTTTACAAATATATATACTTAAAAATTATTTCCCGGGAAAATATATGTTAATCGTCCTCATTTTCTTATTAATAATTTTTTTCCTTGTGACAATGACATTTGCTCAGAAGGTTTTTCACCTTTTAAGAACACCCGATTGAAATATTATACACAGCATTTGATTCTGATAAAATAAAATTGTTAAATGAAGTTGATACACGTCATTCAATGTCTTTTTAGCATTCATTAGATAGTTCGTGGGGTCAAATATCTTAAAAGCCGTGAAAGAAAATTTAAATAAATTTTTACAAAGGAAGATTCTTGATATATCACTCAAAATACTAATTTTAAAATAACAGTCGATGACATTTGCATGTTTTCGAGTTATAAAATGAAAACGAATTTAACTGAATAAAAGTTGTGAAATAATTCTACACTTCGAAAAAAAAAAACCGTATACACTATAAAGTTCTCCTCAAAGATTTCGATAATTCAAGATAGATTGTATTCAATAAATGCTCATATCGGAAATTATTGAAATCGCACCGAGTCGAATCCATTGATTTATTTAATTCTGTCTGATAAGGTAAACTTTTTGGGGTATTTTTCCGTTTCGCCGGCTCAAATCACGCCAAGTAGACTTTATTGCGGACAGCACACAATATACACATAAAAAGTACTATTAAATGTTTATTCTCATTGATTTTTCATCCATTTTTGATGTATTATGAAAAAGGCGTTAAGACAGCAATTTGTTTTGAAAATGTGGTGGTAAAAGGTTTCCAGAAAGTATTTCGTTTGGCGTCGATTGTATTTTTTTTTTCCCTTTTTTTTTGCGATTTTATCGCCTGCGCCGGGAAACGGAAAAGTACCCTATTTTATAATCTGGATAAGAAAAACTTTTATAAATTTATCTGAGTTTCTAAGTTCTACCTTTGTGGTTCTTATAGTCTCAACAATATTATTTAAATGCAAAAATTTTGGGATCTACACACATTAGGTTCAAAACAAATAATGTTGAATATTGTCTGACGTAAACTGTGTGGAATTTAAATAAAGATGACAAGACATAACTAATTAAATTCTTGTTACAGATATAAATGATCTTTTTGTATAGAATTTTACTTTTCCTTGGTTCGATACGTTTTTATTTCATGAAAGGATGGCAATATTAGAATCCAAAAACATACGGTTTACGTTAATTTTCTTTAAAAAAAATCCTATAAATATTTCAATTCACAAATTTTTCAAATGGATTGTAATTTGAAAATGAAATCTTATTTTCGGCTGATTGCTAAATGGGAATTTCAACACGTTGAATATATTACATGGTAAACGAGAAATATAAATGCAATTTGCCAAAATCTAGGACATCATTTTAAAAAAATGCATGAAAAGTCATTTTCGATAATAATAATAGAATCTGCGATTAAACTTGAATAAAAGATGGTGGAGGTTAATTAATAATTCCGAAAATTGAACAGGAATTAAATTATTTTATTTAAATATATTTCTTCAAGAAGTTTACTATAAAATCGATAGAATATTGAATTTTATCAATATTTTACTAACTTCAATCCCTACCCTCCCACGAACATTATGAAAAGTCATCATTTAATTGAGATAGTTTGTTACGGAAATCTGATTATTTTATTAAAAGAAAACCATTTCGAGCAAAAAAGGAAAAATAGAGACTTCTTTTTTTTTTTTTTTTTGGAACCCATCTTTTATGTAGGAGTATTATTAGACTAAGAAAGGTAACTAATTGTATTTCAGATGGACTAACTCGTAGACTTTGGAACTCGAATAATAAAAACATGAACTGTTTCCTTAAAATTAAATAAATTGTTCGAATATATTATTCTAAAAAACTATTTTAAGTTTTACTTTTTCTAACTCTTGATAAAATAATTTCAGTTGAAAATTGGAAAAATTTTGAAAATAAAAGCAGCGTAGAGGTAAATAGTTCCAGGAAGAAAGGTCAAACTCTTATAACGTTTTCTTGGTGTCCATCCAAGTCAACACCCCTGAAAAAAAGCAAACGGTCTTCAGTGAATCACACAGGCCAAAAGTTTCAGAACGCGGAAGTGGACGATCCGTTACAAAGGGATTTGGGCGAGCTCGCGTGTATTTCATTCGAACGGTATACTATTCCACAAGAAAAAGAGAAATGGGCGTTAAGAAACAAGAAAATCGTGGCTCACGTGTCAGCAAAATGTTGACTGATAAATGCACACACATTTCGCCGGTCATTAACATCTACAGCACCACCCGGTTGAGGTATGTGTTAGGTGTTCACGCAGAAACCTTCCTGGATTCGTTAGGTGGTAGCTTTGGTTAACTAACGCTGATTTAGTTGCATAAAGACTTTCTAAGCATATT
Organism: Trichonephila clavata; assembly: GCA_019973975.1. Lineage (NCBI taxonomy): Eukaryota > Metazoa > Arthropoda > Arachnida > Araneae > Nephilidae > Trichonephila > Trichonephila clavata. The sequence goes on along the minus strand of BMAO01007734.1, from coordinate 69,910 downwards.
CAAATGGGTTTGTTATGAAAACAAGCTTGAAATGCTTAAGCTGTTTGGTGAAAATATTTTTCAAAAAGTTTTTTGGGAGCGGGCTTAAGTACTTTAAAGTTATATATCGTAGTATTATTTATTTTGAAAACTCTTTTTGTTATTTAAAAGGGACATGAAAGGAATTTATGAATGACAATGAAAATCAGAAATTCAGGAAAAATCTGCAGACTTGATACTGATTATGTTGTGCTGCCATTATATAAATAATAATAGAACAGTTTGATGAATAATAATTGCTTCACTAAAATGGTCCTGAACTTTAAAAGACAACCTGACCTTCATCCTTTATTTTGAATTTCTACCTTCTCTGAGGCTTTTTGGATGAATGTGCACTTAGAAATTAATTATTCTTAAAAGTAAAGAATAATATCAAAAGTTCTGAAATTACTTTTTGACTGCAAAACAGAAAAAAGTATTTACAATGCAATATTTTCAAAAATTATTATATTGGGAAAAAATTAAGTAACAATCTTTCAGTCTTTGTATTGACTGGGATTATAATTAATTTTGCACTAAATATACATTTTGAACCAGATTTTTATGACATTTTTAAGCCTTTTTCTCAGTTAAATCAAGAAATAGAATTGTGAATTATCTTTAACTCTAATAAAATGTCCTCTTATTATTAGTTAGAATATGAAGTGAAGTGACATAAATTTTCCTTGTTTTTCTATTTCATCAATTTAATTTTAATTACTTAAAAATTTATTTCCGCTGATATTGCATATTTTAATTTATTGGTACATCTTAAATTTTTTTTGAAAGAATTCTTGTATAAGAAGACTTCAAATTCCTCAATTTAAGGGATTAGGAAGTATTAAAAACTATAATATAACACATAATATGTATATATATGGAGGCTTCAGAAATATTTATATTATGTACATCAATTTCAGTTGAGACATATAATCAAAATATTTATAAAATAATTTATTGCAAAAAGCAACAGGTAAATTATAGTCTATAGTAAAGTCTTCAGACTGGAATCTCCCCTCCTTAAAATATATTATTTGCATTAGCATCGAAAACTGCACTGGCCTCAATGAGTGGTATACTTAATTAAATTTTAGGTCAGGTCGGAAAGAGATTGGCAGATAGCTTTAACATGGACTCAATTGAAATTGTATTTTTCAGTGTTCATGAACCTCTCATAAATAATTCTTTCTCTTGAAAAAATGTTTGCTTTTCTTGTCTTTTTTCATTTAATCGTTAAACGGAAAATGAAATAAATTACTCCAGAGGCGGATACAAAAGACAGGTTTAGTAGTTGATGAGATTTATGTGTTAATATTAAAAAATTCCTGATAATTATTCCTAATATTGAAAGAATATAGTTTAACATTTTATTTGTGTAATATTTTTATAAAATATTTTTTAACATTTTATCAGTATATCACGTTTGAAAATGTTTGTTGTCTCTGTTTTTTAATGAATGGAGATATCTCACCCTTTACACAGATTGCCCTTAACGCGCTAGGACTACCATAGCCCAAATGCCATCATGATGTATTATATCAATTACAAATATCAATTCGAACATAGATTTTAACTGTCGAAGAAGTGTTTTCGCAAGGATCTAAAAGTTCAGATTAAATTGGATTAATTTATTCTAGAGAGAATAAAACGAAAAAAAAAAAATAATCTGGATAGATTCATTAGGATATCAACATGTACAGCAATAATAAAGATTTATCTAGAGAAAGAGATTCCATAATATTGAATGGTCAGGCTAAATGATAGTTTCGCCATATGAAAGTACATTTTTTTATTACATTTGAATTTTTAAACAGTCTACAGTGAAAACTTTTCTATCCCGGTGAGAGTTTGATTTGAGAATGTGAAATTGATCTTTATATATATATATATTAAGCGAATGGTCGTGGTTATATTTATTTGTTGTTTTCGAGGAACCAATTATCTATGAAATGTATAAATGGAGGGATTGTTAAGTTTATATATTCGCTTCACAACTTTTGAGGGTATTTGAAAATAAACTCATGGGCATGATTCTAATTAATGAAGCACGCCAAATTTATTTGCTAAAGCATTGTTAATTATTTAAATGAAGTCAATGCGTCAAAAATTAATTTCAATTAATCTATCACAAGCCTCGTTTTTAAGAAAAAAAGACAATTTAAAAAGAATTAGTACTTATATACATACATTAAATATCATGCCTACGCTAGATTTAAGCATGATCCTCATCAGTCTACAACGGGCCACTCGATACAATTCAGAAACAAAATAAAATCTACAATGATTTTTAATAGTAATGGCTGCCGCGCGGGTGGTGGCTACAGCGGACGTGGTTCGAGCGGACACATAACATTTCGTGGTCTGAGCGGACACTTTGAAACTCATCGTGGTTTGAGCGGACATATCCCCCCCCCCTCTTAGAAGAGATTCGATTACCGAATTACAAGGATAAATACATTTTTGCGAATCAAAATTTAATTATTTGTATTGAATTGTTAAGGTATTATAGTGCGAATATATTTTAAATATAGCGAAATGAAATAGAAATAAAAACTTTCAGAGAAATATTTAAAAATAAAAAGTAAGTAACAATATAATGAAGGATATGAACGAATTTCAGGAATTTTGTGAAAAACTGTATTTTAGAGTCAAATAAATATAAAAACAGGTGCAATTGCCATAAAATTAATTAACTCCATTAATGTCAGTAAAAATAAATACTTTAAGTAAAATACACAAGATACAAGTAGATAAAAGAAAAATAAGTACAAGTAAATAAATACTAACTAACCTTTATTATAAAGGCATAAATATCATTTACCATTGGATTTAGTTGAACCTAGTTACAAAACTTAAAGATTTTAGAAATTTTTTTGAATTGTTTGGTGTTTCGAATTCTTTTAGGGGGTTTTCAATTCTTTCATATAATTTTGCATATAGGGGCCGTGGGTAGCCTAGTGGTTAGAGCATCGGACGCCAGACCGGAAGGCCTGGGTTCGATGCCGATGCCACCAAATGCCACCGAGTACAAATCGGAGAACGCGCTCGTTAAATCTGTGGGTCCGAATGGTGTCGCCATCTATCGTGTTGCTTGAGCAAAATCGCACTGTCAAACTCTTGGGGGGCTCAAAGCTTAGGCTAACGACAAGCGTAAAATTCTAGCCTTAGCCGCGATGAATTTCATGGACCTTGATCTAATGTTACTGTCGATCAGGTGGCATATACAACAACAACAACAATTTTGCATATGCTTTTTTCCTTTTTATTCCAGGGCCACCTAATTCCCGGAAATTTCAAATTAAAAGGCACTTTTTGTGTCTCTTCTTTTAGTATATTAACTAATAAGAAAAAAGCATATTTCCATTACATTTCGCTATGCTTAAAATGTATTCGCACTATAATACCTTAACAATTCAATACAAATAATTAAATTTTGATTGGCAAAAATGTATTTATCCTTATAATTTGGTAATCGAATCTCTTCTAAGATGAGGGGGGGGGGGATGTGTCTGTTTAAACCATGAAATGTTATGTGTACGCTCGAACCACGTCCGCTGTAGCCACGCAACCGCAGCGCGTCGCCGAGTCCGAAATAAGAGGCCAAATGGTCTCATCACATGTCAGTAGCATGACATAAAGGGAAAGCTGGACAATCTGCAAAACCGAATCTGTACAAGGGTATCATGCAGTAGTCATATCCAGTTTTAATTCTTAAGTTAGCGATAAATCTAGGCAGGTCACATGGATTTGGACTTTATACATTTTTAAATGCAACTGAAGCCTTTTTTACTCTAATTATATGGGGATAATGGTGGAAGAATGAATATAAATATTAGAACTTTTTTCTGAAAGGGCGCAACAGTGAATCCGTTTAATGGTATTGTTACTCACTAAGATTTTTATCTTTAATATTTTTAAGCTTAACTCAAATTCAGCAGATTATATCGTTTGTCATGAACCTCAACTTAAAATTTATACCAAAGTTTGGTTCAAAAATTGTATTTATAGAAACATAATATATTTTACCAATTTTACTCATAAACGGCTAGAAAAGAATGGTTCATGGGATAATATCATAAAAATAGAGGCCCGGAATATAAAACACTCAAGCTATTCCCAGTATAATTAGCTGCATGTTCTGCAAAAAATATGAATAAAAAGCTACCAACCAAACCTCATCAATCTATATGCGGGTCACAGTTTCTAAAGATATTGTTTCTGGATCATATTGCATTCATTTATTATAGTTATTGTAGAGTTTAAACCAAAATAGATTAACAAAAAAAATCAGTACATGTCTATGTAAAATCTGAAGGCATCTATTAACCTCAAACTTCTTTTTGTTATGTTTGTTGTAAAAGCTTATTTTTTTATTCATCTTTCGCTCTATTTCAAACTTCTCAATCCATTTCGAAGAATGTACTTCGGAAAAGCTCCTTTACATTAAATATAAACAAAATCGCCATAGAACCATAAAAAAGGAGGAAAAGGTCAAGAGGAATCCTTAATTTTTCTATTTTAAAGTCTTATCCTCAAAATAATCTCACGTTTTTGAATTTTAATCCATTATTTATGGCTCAACATGTCTAAACAGTAAAAAAATTCATAAATTTCAAAATCTGCTTAAAAATAGATAATGCAAAAAAGTTATAAAACTTCGATAAATAAAACCAGATTCACTAAGAATAATTTAACTAGATAGATCACGTTGTTCGCAGAATCAGAATAAAGCTATTATTGAACAAGAAAGATATCATCAGAACTGATTCCTATCTTATTTAATGCATTGGAAAACATTATCACAAAGGGAAGGAAAATCAAACTAAAAAGAATTTTTAATTTCGTAGAATCTTCATACAACAACAACAAAAAATAAATTATTGCATTATAATTTTCATAATTAGATAATGATGTAATTGGTACGAATATTAGTACTAAAAATGTGAATGCACTCACTTAAAATAAAAGTTGACCAGAATATTAAATAGGTATTGTCATTCTGTCTTCGAATATAGTGACACAAATACACCATTTGCTGAGACATTGCTTAGAATATTTGAATATCTTTAAGTATTGCCCGTTCACGCTATCGTATAACAAAACTTTGCTTTTTATTACACCTTTATTAGCTTCACTGTTTGTTATTTCAGTATATATAGGTCAAAAAAAATAATCTGAAAGATATTCTTTTTTTTAAACAAAGACGAATGGAAATCTATTTATTTATACTATTGTATTTTTATTTTGATGAAAACCTTATAAGTAATATTATTTATATATAAAATGAGTTTAAAAACAATTTAAAGACGTAGAATATTAATTTTCTTTTCGGATCAATTGCGAAAAGATTTAATCCCTAAAGCGGTCAGTTTTTTTGCCCAAAATGTTCCAAAAAAAAGGCACATTTTTTATTGCATGTAACTAAGCATAATACTTAACAGAATGTGAAAATGGAAGAATTTATTTTAATTTTGAATTTAAAAAAGATTTCCTACTATTTTTTATTTTATTTTATAATAGTGGAATGCAAAAACGCCTAAATGTTTTCTTTTCATAAGTACTCTCCACCTGCTATAACGAATGTTTCATATACCTTGAAAGAATGTTTCTCATACTTACAGAAATTTCATGTTCATACCTCTTTTCAAACGTTCGAGGATTTTGTATGCGTGTGCATATATATGTGCATCTCTTAAAAACACGAACACGAGGGACACTCATGAGAATTAAAAATATGTACTAATCAAAGAGAGAGAAAAGAAAATATTAGTGCCTGTACATGCTGCGTACAGGCAAACCCGTGGTGAACAACTTTCGGTAGCACATACGGTGTACAGGCAAACCAGTTAAGGGGTTAATAGTGTGAAGATAATTATGAAGAATTAATAAACTTATTTGTATCGCAATATCACTAAAGAAAATAACAGTAAAAAATTATAATTACATGATGATTCAAATATTAATAACAACAATAATTTACAAATGAAATTAAATGAAGTATACTTGGAAGAAAAGATAAACTATTAATAATAGTAGGTTTAACAGCAAGAAATAATGTTACATACAAAAAAAAATTTTGTTAAAAAGTATAACGTACTAAATTTTTAATCTTTTATAAGAAAAGTATCAGTAACTATATCACCTTTTTTTTACTGATAATATTAAGTATTTTACCTGAACTGGAGCTGTATTCTCCTATATATCTTCTGGTTAAGTAACGTACAGTAACAGCTGAAAGAAAAAAAAATCTTATTTAATAAACATTAATAATTTACTTATTAATTAATTTCTTATTAATTGTTATCTCCTAACTGCAATACAATTAAATAGATTATATTAAATTACTGTTCATGCAAATTAAATACTCTATCCTAAAAATGGTTTGCTTTATCATTTGGTATATTTATTTTTTTCGGTCTAAGTTTTCATTTTTTTTAAAATTCTATTGCACATTTCAATTTATTTTATTCTCTTTTACAATATCATTAATTCACAATTTCTTTAAATATTCTAATTATCATTTATTGAAAAAAATGCTAATTAAAAGGCTAACTTTTTCATTATCATAAAGTAAATTCGAATTTTCTTTAGTTTCCTGCATTCAGATTTTCCACCTGCTTTCTGTAATTTTATTATTAAAAATATTTGTAGAAAAAGCGAAAAGAGATAAAGAGAAGACCAAAAAGGTTTTTATCACTTTAAAATATGACCTATACTGCCTTAATCACATAAAATAGTAGTTTTTGTGATAAAACCTTATATAACTCTCATGATTAAGTATACTCAATTCTAGAAGCATTAATATTGAATTCGTCTTCATAATGAACAAAAATAGATATAAAAGGTAAATGTCCTCCCTGTTTTCCGCTGATACGCAGCTTGAAAATTCTGAGAACTGTTCAATTAACACTTATTTTTTTAATACTAAAATATATTTTCTGATAGGAAAAGCGGCTGGAATAAAATCACAATAAAACCAAATCAGTATAATTACGTTTTCAAATAAATAAGCGAGGGAAGGTTTATTTATTTACTTATTTTTAGTAAAGAAGAAGAGACTTGACATTAACATCTAATAGAGGTCGGTCACAGAATAATTTGCATGAGAAGTAAAATAATATAATCCAAACTTCATTCAAAATCGGTTCGAGGTACGCGCTTTGAATATAAATGAGTTATATTTGAGTTTCAATGAACCTAAGAACTATATAGATATCATAAATTGTTCTTAATTTGAAGACAAATCAAAAGTCATTACTTTAAATGATTTGAATTTTTTTTTTAAATAAAAAATGTGTTCAAGAACTAAAAATACTTATTTGATTCCTTAATAACTCTTTATATATATGTAAAACAAAAAGAATACATTTGTGAAGTGTCAAAAATTATTCGTAATTTCAAAATGAGTAATAATCAAAAAGTGTAGCATATTGTATCCAGAAAGATTATAGAATACGCTTATGAAGATCCTTAAACTTAAAACTTGTTTTATGTAACAAAACGTAATTAATGAGAACTCTGAGAATTTTTAGTCTAATTAATGTTGTCTAAATTAACATGATCAAAATTTAAGCAAAAATCTTTTTTTTTTGTACATTGTTTACACTATTTATTTCGGGAACAGTTGCGAATATAAAGTGAAGAACTATTTTAAAGTGGAAATTATTTTTTAATGTAAAGGGGCATTAAAGAATAAGGATATGAAAAATACGGGTGCATTTGTTTCAGAACCAAAAAAAATTCCGAGACATCGTTATTTTAAAACACAATAGTTTTTTGAAAATTTGAAAAATTATTTCCAAGTACAAATTTTGATTCTTCAAGTACAAATAAAATTTAAAAAAGTTATGTCAAATAAAAGAACTGGGAGGGGAAAAATAGTTAATGTATTATTATATAAAAGTTTTTCTTTCGTCTTAGTAGCATAAAGAAGACTGAAAAGTTATCTTAAATTCCATAGTCAATCATAAATTTTGAAATCACATCTGACTTATTCCTTCTATACTCATATTTTTCATAGTAGTATGTTTTTTGTCTTACTTTTCTAGTACATGTGTGCATACAAATATGTACTGGAAACCAATTAATTCTGTTGCGTTAAAATATATCAGTTACAAAAATAAGTATCGCAATAAAAATAACGATTATACATTATGTACAATGTATTTATATCATGCTTAATCAATAAAGATAATAATAATTATTTTTATAATAAATAAAAATAACTATTAGTATTATTTAATTCAAAAACACAATATACATACATGAATATATGTATACTTGTATGCATATATACAAACAGACAGATGTGTGTGTATACGGAAAAAAACATATGAAATTTAAAAAACTATACTCAGAGGCAAAACAACCCATGTGGGCGAAGGCCTACTGTGCCCAACACAGTTTTCATGACCTTGGATGCTGAGGTGCATGAGCAGATGTTCCGGTCAGATGGACAATCTGGCGCGACATATGAAATCTACATAATGTTTTTAATATTCGACAAAAAAGTACACATGTAAATAAAACGATTATGAAAATCAAAGCAAAATTACTTTATAAAAAATTTATTTTTTCATTCTGCTACTCTACATTGAATGCTATTAATTTGCAATATTTTAATACAAAATTCTTCAATTTAAACAAAATTATTTGAATGTAATTTGACAAAATTCCTGTAACGTAATCAGTTAAATGAAAGAAACATTCAATGAAGTATTTTGAAATATTTGTATACATTTTAATCTATTAATGAGTGTTCACGTTGTGTTGTTGTCTTGTCCATGCAGTGCTAGGCTTGGTTTTTTCGTGGCCTGGGTCGAGGATTTTTCTTATCAGTAACGTCTTTTTCATAGTTCATTAAAAGTGGATGAAAAACTAATGAGAACTAACATTTAAAAACGTTTATATTGTGTGTTGTCGCCAATGAACCCTGCTTGGCGAGATTTCACTGGTGAAACGGAAAAGTACCAAATACAGTCGACTCTCGATAATTCGAAGTTGAAGGGATTACTGAAAATCTTCGAATTATTAAGATTTCGAATTATCAAGAGGGTAGGGGAAAAAACTCCCAAAATACACGAAGAGAAATTTTTTTCTAACTCATTTAAATTTGAAACTATGTTATAAAACAACAGTTATATATATGAATAAACTTATTTTAAAGTATTTTTTTTAAAAGTGCATATTTTACAGCATAAATATTAAACAAAAGTTGCAAGTCCTGTATTAAAAGTATATGTACTGTATATAATTAGATTTTTTGACGAAAAAATTCTGTTTTCTTTTTTGTTTTTGTTTTATGGCATTCATTCTAATTTTGTCAATAGAATTTTCTAGAATAAATGACGCTTGAAAAAGGTCCGCATCACCATGATTTGAAGGGGAAAGTTGCATAGTTGGTTTAGTGACACTTAAGCTTTTCTGTCCAAGTTATCTGAGTGAACTTCGATGGTCATCAAAGGGATTACGTTACGGGGGAGACAAGCAGAGACAATACAACGCAAAACATGTTAGCTCCATAATTGTTTACTTCAGGACTCTGCGTGATAGGGAGAATTTTAATTGTCGAGTGTTTTATTAGATTACTTCGAATTATCGCATGTTGTAATCTGGCCGGCTACAGATTTTACTTTGAAATATTGAGTGTACCAAAACGTGTTGTTTTAGTTCGAAATATCAAGAGTCTTTCTAGGGGCTGAGCATATATTTCGAATTAGTGAGAGGTTCGTATTATCGAAGGTTTGAATTACCGAGAGTAGACCGTAATATTATTTCTGCATTTTTATCATAAAATTACTTTAAGCACTTCTAATTCCCCTCTTGTGAATAAATTTCATTTTGTTTCAGAGAGGGACGCTAATAAATATTCAATCAATCCTAAGTTATGAATAAGGTAAAGGTTTAAGTATTCTTGACATTTGACCACGGCTTAAAATTACGAGTTTCGTTCTCAATAGCCATAAAGTCTAGAGCCTTAAACGTCAAACCAAAATCATTTTAAACACAAATAATAGCTCGATATAATACTTGGAATACGTCTTGAGGGTTTGTCCAAAATAATAAACGGTTATGAAAATAATATAAAACACGCAAACACGTACACTTTAAATTTGAGAAATTTTTGATTCATAATCTTCAAATCAATGTACGATAATTTCAAGATATGCTTTCCTGCAAAAATTTTTGGAAATGCATGTATGAATAAGTGAATAATTTTTTCCTTTTTTTAAAAAACAAAAAAATAGATTTTAAAGTACTTAGATTTTTATTCTAAATTTTTTTTTCGTAATGGAGTATGATCTTCGTCAATTGATCGAGGTCTAATGTTTGTAGCTCTTGAGTGATGTCACAATTTACACCAATGACACCCCCCTCCTCCCCAAAAGACTATAATTAAAATAAAAATTATGTTTCTTTTACTTGTATTCATCAGACTAGCACCAAATTATAAGTAATTTCACGAAATTTTTATCAGTTGTATCATGGAAAATAATCGAATTATACCATAGAGCGAAAATAAAAGTAAAAAAAAAATAATTAAGATATAATGCACTTTAGTTACAACCTTAAATTATTATTAATACTATTAACTTATTATACATTTTAGTGATAAAATTATAGTAGCATAAATGGAGAATTCTGATACTAAACTAATAAATACTTTAACACATTCATATTACTTTTCTACTCTATAAACAATAATACCGTGTGGTATATTTCGTTAAAGATTAAACTGAAAGTGGTAAATTCTGGGTTGGGTTCAATGAAGTCTCCATTAATGTAACAATTATTTATTTATTTAAGTTAAGTTGCACAAAGGAAGCCCAGTGGCTCAGTGGTAGCATATCGGGCTTCCACACCACATGTATGGGGTTCAAATCACGGCTGGGTAGGGTCGATTCAGCCTTTCATCCCTTCAGGGGGTCGATAAATGAGGACCAAGTTTGTGCTTGGGAACTAAACACTAGGAGTTCTCGTCAGATTGACCACCTGACCAGACCATCTGCTCATGCACCTCTGTCCTCAAGGCAACGAAAACTGAGAAGGGCACAGTTTTGGGTTGCTGCGTCAATGTTCATGACATGTTGCGTCACTGAGTTTAGTTTAGGTTACACAAAGACAACACATATCGTTAAAAAAATTAATGGGCAAAGAACAGAAGCGGTTTTTCATAGCGACCCGGGAACATGGTTTCGTTACTTAGCCTCTACTGAAGATATATGTAGCTAGAGGGCCCTTCTGCTGTTTGGTACTACCAGTTACAGTTATTATGACAAGAGCGGTTACCCGATTGAACCTTTTTTTCTGCGAGTTTTGACACCAAAAAGATAAATACAGTGTAATAGTTCTATTCTTTTATTTCCTCCGCTTATTTATCAAACAATTATGAGAAAAAAATAACAAAGCTATAAATCTCTAACACTTATACAGGATTTCAATCAATGACATTGAATCCTATTACACACATTTTCAATAAAATTTCAAATACTAAAAAAACTTCATCTAAAACAAAGCGTTCCTTTCGATCTTTGCCAAAATAACACATACCTCTAAGCCTTTTCCGTAGGCATTTTATTATTTCCTTGTTTTTATACATTTGAAAGAAGCTCATTGTTTCTACAATTACAATTATATTCGCGATTTGCTTGTAAACCAATCTTCAAATTAAAAAAAAAAACACTGTAATGAAAACATTTGCTCTGATGACCCAGTTATTTTTTATGACAACAAGCTTATATTTTTAGATTCAACTCTCAGATAGAATCATTTTTTGCAATGATGTTCCAGTCGTATCTGTCTTTAATCCGAAAATTAAACTGTGAGCAGTAGTTGAAGCAATTATCAGATTCCATAACACATATTTCATAAAAGATAATTCTATGTTTCGCAGAAATTGATTGGGATGCACTGCAGTACTCGTACGCGAAAACTTAGTGACTCAATTAAAAAAGTCAGGTACGAGTGAAGATTTTTTCAGCTCCTCTGATAAATAAAGCGATTGCAGATGAACTATGAGGTGTTGCGCCCGAATTTTGGGGTGCGGTGCTATCATATTTTATCAGCAATTACAGGTTTGGAAGTCATGGCTGTTGAAAGTAGGCACTAAAGTGAATTAATAAAATGAAGGTCAAGTGCTTTCTTCGCTGTATTTCAGATAAATTACAGTAAGTTTTTTTTCTTTCGTTTAAAAATTGGTGATCTTCTTGAACTTTAGCTCAGTTCTCATGAAAAAAATTGCTTTTTTAATTCATTTATGCTGTTCAGAGGTTATTTTGGAGCAAAACTTGAATTTTATTAAAAACGAAGGCAACCTTTTTATTAAGTTATGATTTTGAAGTTTCGTTCTTTCCAAATGTTTAGAAATTAATCTCAGTAAACCAGTGCTTCATAAACTTTCAATATTTACGACGCAATTTTCAATCATAATTTTCATCGCGGTCCCCTCCATACAATAACAATGTATTGAATGCAATAATAATATACTTTGATATAAAGCTTCAATACCACTTAAATTATAAATCGTACAAAAATTATCAAGATAAATACTAAATTTTGTATATGACAAGTCCACGAGAGGTTATAGTAGTTATTAAACTTGTTCTTAATTTAGTATTGATGAATTAATTACCAGATACTTTGTGTAGTACTAATACATTTATAAGAACAGTGTAAATATGTATTTTATTTCTTATTGTGTCAGAATGTATTTTGTTTTTCTTGCAGTAAATTAATTAATAATCTTTTATTTTTGACTTTTCGATGTTTTCGCGTCCCCCTGGGAAGGGGAGCGAGCCCCACAGTTTAAAAAACGCTGCAGTAAACCAGTAAAATTCTCAAAAAATATTTTAGAACACTTAAATATAGTATGTGAATGTATGCAATACATTTTAATACATAATTTTCTAATTTCTTTTCATAACTCTACAGATGATTTAACTACTTAAATATCCTCTCAGGATATTAATTATGACTCTTTTATCTGCATATATAAAGGAGAAAAGTGACTCACTCATCATATCTCCGGAACTATTAAACCTACAGACTTGAAATTTGGCAAGCATGTTGCTTTCATGGAGAAGAGAACCGCCAACGCCGGATTTTGCCAAAAATCAACCCTTGAAGGGCATTGCAGTGGTTTAAGAAGTGTTATAGATAAATATTCCGGTTTTTGAACTCTTTTACCTGCAAACGTCAAAATTTGGTAGGAATGATCCTTTCATGGATTAGAGGTCCACTACAGAAGGAGTTTTTTTACTAAAATTGAACCTAAGGAGCATTACGAGGGTTTAAGGGACGTTTTAGATAATTCTCATTTTTGAACAAACTACATTGAAATTTGGAGGGCATGTTCCTTTTACGGAGTTGTGCACCTCTAATCGATCTTCAAGGGAAGTTGCGAAGGCTTAAGGATGGGCTTTATAGATAAAAAAAATTCATGTTTTTTAACTGGTAGATTCACATGCTTGAAATTTGGTATGCAAGTTCCTTTTGAAACAAAGAGATCTGCCAAGAACAGATTTTACATGACTTTTATAGTGGAAGCGAGCTGTTACTGGGGTGTATTGAAAAAAAAACCTTTTTCGAACTACTAGACCTATAGTAATAAAATTTGGTATGTAAGTTGTTTTTAAAATTGATATCAGCTAAGAACGGGTTTTGCAGAAATCGACGCTCAATATTGATAAAAATAATTCCGTTTTAGAACTATTAAATTTAGACTTTAAGTTTGGTAAGCATGTTTACTTTGTTGAGTAGAGATCCACTACAAATGGGTTTTGCGGAAATCCATTTTGGAGGAGGGGGTTACGGAATTGTAAAAGATAATTCTACTTTAATTTTAGAAATTCAAGTTCTGTCCTTTTTATATCCAGAGGTGAGAGTTTTAAGGTTTTTTTTCATAACACTACAATATGAAATACCTTGTGAAGCAGGCGTGTAACGGCTAGTATTATATAAAATTAAATACTATATTAAATTAAATATTTGTTTGTTGTCTATCTCTCTTTTTTACGGTGAGAGAGAAAGAGAGAGAAATTTTTTTGCATTTATATAATATGAATATTGTATTATTTTTCAAATTTATTCATTCAACCTTTTTCCGTACTTGTTTTAAGAGTGTAATATCGAAATTATGTAAAACATGATTTTCACTTAATTTAGAGCCTAAAAAACTTTGGAATTCTAACTAATATATATTTTTAAACAAAGACAGTTCTACAGTAGAATTCTTTTCCGTAGCATAATTCAATATACCCAAGTGTATGCTAATAATTTCAAAATATCTACTACAAGCTCGAACGTGAACAATTCAATCGATTTCGATTCTAAAATTAGAAGTTTTGTCAGGTTTGAATGTGAACCATTTTTCTGCTATGTTTCCCTTACTCGAATGACTTGGGAATTTAAAATGTATTATTTCCAAACAGATTCGAATTTACTAGAAAAACCAAACAAATTTTCTAGAAAAAGCAGAATTTCAAACAGATTCAAATTTACTATTAAAGGCACTATAAGCGATATTAAGCAATACGCGAATATAATTTTACTTCTTATCAAATAAGTAACAAGTTGTTATGAGAATTAAAAGGCATCACAAATATAAGTAATTACAAAATTCCTAATATAATGAAAATATTGTAACTGAATACTTAAATACCATAAAACGATTTATAAATGGATTTCAATGATAAAATTCAATAAAATAATGCGTTTTAAATTTTATCGTATGATTAATTAGCAACTGACAGAACACTCATTCACTGTTCTCTGAGAAACTGTTAAAAATATTAATATAATTCTTTAAAATAAAAATAATTCAGTTCAGAAATTTTTTAAAAATTAAAAATAATTATAATATAGTTGAGTCATGGTGGAAATATAGTAAAAAGGGCATTATTAGGAAATATTTTTAACAGTTACCTTTTTAACTTCACTTTCTTTCTTAACATAAAACAAATGCTTTACATACCATGTGCCCTCGGTAGCATAGTGGTCAAGGTATCGGATCATGTCTGGCATGTCATGAGCTCGAGCCCAATACCACTAAAAACCCGCCGTATAGGGGAACGATGCACGTAAAACCTGTCGAGAGCTCAAACGTCCTCCCGTTGGTGTGGTAGTTGGGAGAGGGAGGTGTCATCTGAGCTATCGTCCTCGTCACTTGACCATGGTTCAAAATTACGAGGTCCGTCACCAAAAGCCCTCGTGTAGCTGAACAGTGCGCCGCGTTAATATTCACTAACTCGCTGAACACACCATTAGCAAACCCATATCATACACTCCCGTGTTCCTCCTTTTTAAGTATATTTATATATAAAGGATAGATAGTAAATTATATAGGACCGTACACACATACCGTAAAATCCGGCGTATAACGCACACGTTTAACACAAAAAATAAGATCGAAATTTATGAGTGCGCGTTAGACGCTTGGTATAAAAAAAAATTCTTTAAAAATAAAAAAAAGTGGTACGCATAAGGAAAATTAGACGTCTGCATATATCGAAATACTGTTTATTTTAAAGAAATAACATATCTGTGTGTTACGAGCCTCACAAGAGTGGTAATTCTAGACGTATGCTATTTTTAAAAAGCTTTCTGGGATAACACTTCGAATAAATGGCTTAAAAATATAAAAACAGTGCATAAGAACACATCATTTCAGGTTTTTCCGACAAAAAGGGAGGGGTGTGTGTGTTATACGGTGATATACCTCAAAATTAAAAAACGCAGCTTGAAAGTATAGGTGAGCGTTATAAGGTACTTGAAAGAAAGGAAGAAACTTCATAAAATTCAAGATACTCTCTGACCTAACAGGTAGTTACAGATTCAGAGATGATCTTCATTGATAAATTTGAAATAAAGCAGATTACACGAAAGCTTTTATTTTAGTTGATAACGATCAAAGCAGATGGATGGCTTTAAGATTATATTTAACAACGTAGGGAGGGGGGAGTATCTCTCTCTTGGACAGTCAAAAAACATTCAAAATAAAAAGAGGGCTCTAAAATTAATCGCCCATTCACTTCGATTCTTCAGGGTGGGTTTCTCCCCAAAAGACTAAGATGCACGCCAATTACAACTTTTCGCGACATAGGGTCGTTCCGCATTATTATTTGATAAACGAGCCAAGCACTAAAAAATGTTTTGGTGTGTCGTAATACAGGTGAGGTCCCATAAAGGGTCCTCAATGACCTAGTCGCTCGTAACTCAATACTTCCGTAAAAGCAGTCAACTTGTCTGCAGCAAGTTGGCGCCGTTGGACCGTGGGTGGAATGCCAAAACCCTTGCTGAAGAACCAAAAAGGAAAAGTGTTCGACATCAAGTGTCGGGAGATTTCTCTGGAGGTATCTATCATCAGAAATAATCGAGAGATTTTTGTTATCACTTCAAATTATTTTCAAGGAAAGAATGTTATTCTGCTGCTTAATTCCGGCGGAAAGAGGCAATGGGGTCAATTGAGTTTCCTCAGGTGATGGATTAAAATTGGCTTTTGCTTGTGGAGTTGTAATATCTTGAACTTGCGCGCGTGCCTGAAATGCTGCAATATTTTTTCTCTTTTAGTAAAATAAGGATGTAATTTTTATCTGAATGAAATTGACTACCGTTATATTTCTAAGGAAATAAAAAAAAATTATTGAAAAATATAGTCTAATATAAATTTCTAATCACAATTAATAAAATTATGGTTTGAAATATTAACAAATGTATATTAATAAAGATAATTTTTGCCCATAATGATCAAACAATCAAAAATCAAAATATATCAAACAAACAGCAATTCAAATTTTGCACAAGTTATGTTTATTAGGTGTGTAAAGTTAAAATGTAGGAATTTATTTTGCTTATTTTTTGGCAAAATGTTATTGCTGATGTTTGTTGGTCGATTTTATAATTTAAATTACTTATTCTTAAACAGTTACCTAAATGTCCATTAGCAAGTTTCTGCTTTCTGATTTCAAATGTATTATATTTAAAAACGAATATCCACAATTACAAGCATTTGAACAATACAAATATATCTTTGACACACAGTATTGCAAAATAGAAAAATTATTTCTATCGATTAAACTCTGAAGTATGTCGTCATTATAACATAATTCAAAATTAAAGCCTTAGTCATAAAGAAATACAGTAACATGGTAATAACTAACAGCTAATGAGTTATTTGAAAACAGTGAATGAAATGTAAAGATACAGTTTGAAAGCATGGCTCTAGTAAAAAAAAAAAGTGCTTTTCCGATATGCTGAAAACTCAATGTGTATCCTCAGGTACCTTGTTGCCAATCCCAGGCTCAAATTTAATGAGAACGAAATGTAATTTAGATATGAATATTATATTAATTTATACTATAATTCCGTGGTTATTTACATGTCTTATTTATTGTAATTTTTTGTTATCGTGGAATTGACGAAATATTTTTCCCTTCGTTTTTTAAATATAAATCTATCCTTTTTATAAACAGGTAAATACTTTTTGCTATGAAGTATTCTTACAAACAAGGATGGAAAGCATTTATTTGTACCTTATTCTCCTCGTTATTTGTTTTTCGCTAATATATTCAGTTTTATTTTTGATATTGAGTTGTAACTATTTTCAATATTATTTTAAACTGTACATACCCATAAAATCTGGCGTATAACGCGCTCTTTTAATATAAAAAATGAGATCAAAATTTACGGGTGAGCGTTATACACCGGATATGAAAATTAGAGCTTTAAAAATTCAAAAAGATGATCATAGAAAAAAAAATTAGACATCTGCATACATCGAAATATTGTTTCTTTAAAAGAAATGACATTCCTTATGAATTTAATGGGTTGTAGTTCTAGAAGTGTACTATTTTTTTCTAAAGTTTGTAATAGTACCTCGAATAAATGATTTCAAAGCAAAAGAGCCTTCGGCACGTACATTTCAGGTTTCTTCGTAAAAAAGAGGGTGCGCGTTATGTGGCGAATATACCTAAAAATTAAAAATTGCAACTTAAAAGTATGAGTGCGCGTTATACACCGGATTTTACAGTACATCATATTTAATTAAAAATTAATTATTCCAACACATGCAACAGTATATTCTTGCGCTATTTAATGGGAGTAAACAACGTAAATAATATCTGTGTAAAAAATCATTTTATAAAAATATTATGGTGTGATTTAATGTCATGCGCTTGAGTAAACAATGGGAATATTCCAACTCTAATTACTTCATTCTCTATACGATAACTTGATTTAAAAATCTAAGAAGGCGCAGGATTTTTTCAAACAACTATTTGTTGATCAGATACATTTTATAATTGCAAAAAGTGCAGTGAACTTCTAATATACCCTTCCAAAACAATCGAAATCTTTAATAATCCACTACCAACAGTTTTTCTAGTCAAGATTCTCAAATACTGTTTACTACCTAAGATAATGCAAATATCTTAACTAATGAATCGAATAATAAGTGCTATTTTATGTTACTGTAAACAATGCCACAGTGGTAACTTCTAATTTAAATAGGATTAATATGAGTTAAAAAGTTTTAAGTTGAGAAAATATTTTATATGAATTCAATTTCTAAAAGCCTGTAGTTCTGGAAAAAAAATGTATACATAAAATGTAGAATAAATTGAAAATTAGTCTAAATTTTAGAAAGGATTAAAAATAAATTTCTTTTTCATTGTGAGTAAAGGATCATATAATTTTAATCTTTAAAATTAAATGTTTCGGAAAAGTTCCACGTTATTGATTCAGAACCACAATTAACAAAAATTTAATTGAAATATCGATATGATAGTAAATGAATCTCAAATAACTAAGCCATAAATTGTAAATTTGTACCATATTAAGAATATGAAATATATAAATAGTGTCTGAGAGCGATTCAATATATAAGCATAACTAGAAAGAAGATGTTATTTGCTATAACATCAGGATAAATCAGTTTCTTTTTATTATTTAAACTCTATAGTGAATTATTTTTTTATTACGCAAAAAAAATTTTGAACGTACATCACATATTAAATAACGCATCGTGCAATCCAAAAGCAGTGTTCGTATCATATTTCATAAGATAATGCAAGGAATGTACACATTTGAACTCACGCAGATATCAAATTCCTTTAGTTTATGAATTTTTTGCGAATCACGTACGAACTGATATGATAGGTATAGACATTAAATATATAAAAATATATTTTTTCGAAGCATATAGTCATTACGCAGAATTTTAAAAAAAGCAAAAACAAAACAATATAAACACGAAAAAACACTTAAAAATGTGCTTATTATGTGCATCCATTACGCTCAACCAATTCTAAGACTTCATGAAGTTTACAAAATTGTACTTTTAAACTTATTTGTATTCATATATAATAACACTGAATTATGTGGAGTGTAATACTTGGTTAATTGTTGCGAATGAGTAAGCTCTACACGTAGAATATTGCGAAATGAAGAACAGTTCCAGTTCACAATCTGTATATTCTTTTCTGACTTTTAATATCTTACTTATATATTTTATTTTTCAAGGAATAATACATTAACTGGAATTTTAGATATATTCAAATGCATTTAACAGGCTAATGCGAAAATCTAATAATTCACTAAATTAAACATTAGAAATTTATTAATAAAAAAATTCATGAACTTATATTTCATATTTTTATTACAATATATTTAAATATTATAATCTTTTCTTTCCACAGAAAAGTTGTGAGAAATTATTTCTGTAGGTGTAAATTATTTAATAATTTAATCACATAAATCAAGAAAGTTTTTTAATCTGTGCCAAAAAAAGAATAACATAAAATGAGATAAATTAGTGCAAATTTTTTTTACAATATTTTTTTACTATATGGAATCAAAACAAGAAACTTGCTTTTTTCTAAAACAATAGTATCTTCAAAAAAAACCCACATTTATAAACAAATTAAATTATTACAAAATTTAAAAAATTATTAGTTTTGATACAAATTCTCTCATTTAACCGGATCACTTTACAAATACGCGAAGTTTAATGAAATAAAGTTTAATTAACAATTAAAATTATATTCATTTAAAAATTTTCTTAAAATTTTTAAGTAGTTTTCATACATGTTTAAAAATTTGCTCTAAAAACTTTAATTAAAACTGCTTTTGACAAAGTTTTTACAATGACTACAGCCAATTGAGTAGATTAAATATCGAAGAAATTAAACAATTAAAGTCATGGGATTGAAATAGCTTTTTGAAAGAAAGATAAAATGTTTGGCAAAGACTGATATAAATTTCATTATTTTATTTTTCTCAAAAAATATTTTTTATATAACTAAGTAAGTTGGGATTGCTTTGAAAATAACTCAAATTTTAAAATATTTACTCTTTTATTTTTCAAAAAATAATGAAAATTTTAAAACAAAATAAAATACTAATAAATGGACACTTTCTAACATTAAACATGCTTTGTTAATTAACTATTTAATATCAGTATTTATTGTTTCAGCTTGTTGATTAAATTTTTATTTCAATAAATTTTCTCAAAAATAGGGAAAAAGAAGAAATTATTACATTTTCGCACAGTTTTAAAGTAACTGTTATTTTTATAATTAACTATACTTTGAAAAATAGCATTTATTATAATGTGAATTGAAATGGTTCAGATTATCGTAATCCCCATTGAAATCTCTCTGTCCCTCTTTTCCATTCAAAGATCTTAAACCCAGATTGCTATAAGATATAATTTAACGTTTTATGAAATCAATTATTTTCTTACATTCATTTAAAGTAAGCTTGATCAATTTGGAAGAATTTTGATGTATCTGCAGAGTGTCTGATATTTTATTTATAAAGGCTTATAAATAATAATGCATAGTTTTGAAAAATGAATAATCTCAATCAATTCAATAAATATGTTATCTTCAGTAATAAATATATAATTTATAAAGCAAATAAAATGTTTACAGATATTTAAACTTTTGAAGAAATATAATGAGTTGCATCAGAATTGTTCTCAAATTGTATACTACGCAACGATTAATTTTCTTTGAACTCTATCAAACCAAATTAAGAACAAAGTAATGAACAAAAAGTTATTAACAAATATGTTTGCTTAAATATATAAGAAAAATACCCAATATATTGTAACTAAAAAAAAAACTAATGTCATATCTAAAATTATTAAAATTATTCAATTTTTAGAGAACAATTTAGGCAAAATATTAACCACTCTATCGGAAATCTTAAATAAAAATAAAGCAAGTAAACGACACAGTTACTTAAGCAAAAGCTCTTTTCAAAATGGCACGATTGAAATGAAATGAACAAATAATTTCAGCTGCTTACAATTTTTCATTGAAAAAAATTGTTTACAGAAAAGATACAAATACTGCTCTATAACTGCATCGTTGATAAATCAACAGTTAATACATTTAAAATTATTTCTTCAGAACTAAATTTCAACTGCAGATATAAATTCCACTTTATTCTTTCCATGATAAAAATAGAATTTCAATTCTCTTCGTCTTATTTCAACTTTCAAGAACCTATTTATATTTTTATTACTTCTATTTGTTCTGCAAGTTATTATTTTAGCTTCTTATACAAACATAAATGCTTCTTTTTTTTCCTTCTTCAGGAATCTCAACCAAGAACTATAGACTAGAATCATTAAAATATAATCATGCATTTGTGCTGTTTCCAAAGCCATTTAGCTAAATTATATGTTTTAACTTAATATATCGCTCCACAAAGGGAATTATACGAAACTTACTCCGCAACTAGCCTACAGTAATTACCATCATTTAAAACATTCTGGATAATAATATTAGCCGATCGTAGAAAACATCAACTAGTTACCCGCTCGAGGAATCCACGAGTTACCTACTTCCTGAGAAATCATTATTTAATCCTTTATCCTCTTTAACTTTTTGAGGAACTGGTCAGTCTGTTAAATGGAGCAACAAGGAGGGTTGAAAAAGAATTTGGTGGAAAAATATAGCACAAGTCCAGTATGTAATTGACTTTTAGTAGGCGAAGAAGACTGATTGTTTTACCCGAAGAGGTATTTTCCCATGACAAGCTATATGTTCCATGACAGACCATGAATGCCTCTGGAAACTATGGGTTCGATTTGCCGTAAGGTATCATACCTTGTAATTGAGAAAAACAAGTTGATGAAGTTGTATTTTCAGCAAGATGGCGTAATTTGACAACTGAAGATGAAGTAGTTACGTGGAACAAGGCTGCCTTGTTAATGAAATCAGCAACGCTTGTTTGTTGTGACGCTTGTGCAAAGGTGGGTTCCATCAGGAAGAATTGTTAAAAACCGGATGAGTTGTCCGAATTCGATAAAGATCGGCCTCGACCTTTTGTTGGTGCGTTAGGGTCACGTGAACTTGTAGTCACGTGATTTTATTTATTTTCTTTAGTTGGAAGAAACTTTTTTTTCACCACTTATTTTCATATTTTTAACAGTTTACAAAAATTTATTTCAAATAAAAACTCTAAGGTGCCTTCTTTTTTTTAAAGGTTATTGCTGGCGTTAACCTGAATGGGTACGTAGGTTTGAAAAACGGCAGATTAAACCAGGCAATAAAATTTAGAGTCGAAATACCTTTTTTAGAGAAAGACGTGAAATTACATTCAAAGGTTCTAATCAGGCAGAAAGACTTTCTTAAAAGAGACTGTTTGTGTATCTTTATTTTTTATTACTTTTTTGTTATTTCTCATTTCATAGATAACGCATAACGCTTTTCTACGCAAAATTATATGTTACAGATACGTATTTAGTTTCTCCAAAAATTTTGTATTATTAATGTAATTATATATTCTATATCATTTATATATATATATATACCTAAAATAGTATAATTTCTTTTTTTTCTATAATTTTTCATTTTCTATATTAGTATTATTGATTACTTATCTCTTTAAAATTCCCTGTCTTTTACTTTTTCTGCTTTACTTCATCAAAGTTTCATTCTTAATATTAATTTTCAATAAATAATCATACGCTATCTACATACATTTTCTATTCTTCATTCTAAAACCAAAAATCTCTATCTGAAAAAGAAAATAAACGTCGAAAAAATAAAATTATTTTAAGAGAAGGGAAATTGTGCAATATATTTTCTTTGAATTACTATGTTCCAACTTACTTTAATTTCAAATTCTTAAGAATATTTTGGCTTTCTCGAGTAAAGCAAATCACACAACAAAGCGCTTAATGTTAAAAAACTTCTTACATGGAATTTTAAAGCATATATATTTTCAAATATTTGTCTTTCAGACTTTTCCTTTTTTTTTACTTCAAATATTAGTTCTTGATAATAATTTTTGTTTATTGTTCCTTTTTTTCATGAGTTTTAATTCTGATTGAGTCATTATTTTCGGGATCCAGCCCCTCCAATTGGAATGAAATGCCTTCAATATAATTTTCTGTGTAGTCTAAAACACTATCTCTTACTAAAACACTTCTTTTTTTTATTATTTATAATTGTACTATCAATTTATAGGAAAATAGGCTTATTTATATAATTTAAAACTTTTAAGCTAGTCGCATTATATTTGTTCTAAACACATACACATTTGTATTTCTGAGTCTCTTACGTAAAAAAAAAACATTTTCATTTATATTTTTAGAAAGTAAAACTGTATACTTTAATAAAAAAAAACATTCTCTGATATTATCTGAAAAAATTTTATATATATAAAGCATATTTTTTCACTGATATATAGCAGAATCTTTTTTAAATGTTTGATATATAATCCTTGCATTATAATTTACAGTTGATTAACTTGTTTTACTTTCATTATCCTAAGCATATTCTACTTTTCAGCTTATTTCAAAATGGTTAAGAAATAGGTTGTTAAAAAATATGCTTCTTAGCCACTTAAGATTTTTTTTCTCTTTTCTGGAGGAAATTATTAAAAGGAAGCACATAATTACACTAGTCTTAAATTTATTTTATCACTTCATAATTTGTTAAAAAATTTATTTTGTTTTCTCTCAATTATTTTTAGATTGCCTCAAATATCGATCTGCTACTGTATATATGTATGAGTGTTTATTTGTATATGTATGCATATGGATTATCATATGGATTTGAATTATGTAAAAATTACTATATTGATACCAATTTTATAAACCAAGCTTTTTAAAACTGTATAAAAAATTTAATCCCATTTATAAAGGTATTGATTATAAGAGAACGATTTAAATTAACCAGAAATTGCGCTGAAACTTATCTTTAACCCTTTATCTACCGCATTATGATTTACTGCAGTTTTTTTTTTCTGAATCACTACATTGAAAATTAAGGGATATACATAAACAAAATACTCAACTTTGGGCAATTTAATCCGTTAGAGCTAATTAATTAATTAAAGATATTCAACTGTAAATTAATTATATACACTGTTCACTTAAAATAAATAGTCAAATCGTTTAATAAGGTCTTCATTATCATACAAAAGCATAAGACATTTACCTTTTAAAATTAACTACTTTTTCGGAACAAAAATGACTATTTACGCAATCCGATCAAAATATCAGCTGAAAACGCAATTTCTGCTATGAAACTATTCACCTTTCCCACTAAAATACTCATCATAGAACCCGTGCTGCCATATATCTTGGAAGAGTGGATTCAAAAGAATATTCCTGCTAAGTATCGTCAGAGTATTCGTAAATATGGTTATTGAAAGTTAGTGGTACTTGTAAGCACCGTCGGTAGATAAAGGGTTAAGAAAAAACTCACAAGAAGTAATTCTCAAAAACTATTAAATCGCACCACATTTCTTTTTGTCTGTTAAAATAAGCTTTCGCTTCTTAGAAATTTTAGGAGGAGCGACTGAGAAAAGAATTTAGTCGCAATATAGAGTGAAGAATTCCTATATAAGCCCATATCTCCTTTTTGTCCGAATTTCTTTGTTCATCCCATTGTCTATGACCTCTTAATTATTTTTAAGCCTAGCCTAAGCCTAATGTAACCTAAATTTGCCATTAAGCAAACACTAATTACACAGAGAACACATTATTATTAACTTAACTGAGACCACCCATCCTCTAAACTAAAAATATGTATTGCTTTATTCTTTCTATTATTACTATTTATTCTAACAGGTTTAACTAAAATAAAAACAATAGCAAGTAATATAAAAAAAAATTTAAGTCAATTCCTACTTTGAATGGATGAATAGGAAGTATTTTATTAACGATTGAAAATTTGAACAAGATATATATACATATATAAATATATATATATAGGGAGAGGGAACTATGATAGAGTAGGAATTGAAAAAAAAGAGTATGATTTGTGTGTGTGTCTTCATTGTTGTAACAATGCACACCCGGTTTGGTTAGTTTGACTGAAAACCCGGTTTTTGACGCAAATTTTTGTCATTATTTTAACAGTCGCATTGTTAGAGCAATGGAGACAAATCTAAGTTGGCGTAAAAAGCCGGTAATTAATTTAATTTAATTAATTAACCAATAATTAATGAATTAATATTTGAAAAAGCTGTATTAACATCAAGTGTCATCCCCTATAAGTTTAAAAAAAATTATTAGAACTTGATTGGATGAATATAAAGTATTTTATAAACGATTGAAAATTTGAACAAGATAAATATACAGAGAGAGTGAGCTAATAGTAGGAATTGAAAAAACGCCCAATATAAGCTAAAAATGCAATGTTCATAAATTCTTGTGATTTAAGTTAAATTACAATTTTTTATGCAAGATATTCAGATTAAGTTATACTGAACAGACACAACCTATATATATATATGAAATGAATCTCGTCTCGAAGGGGGGGGATAATCTATTTTAAATTGAATTCCTATCCGACCTCTGAAAATAATAACACATACATAATAATAAGGATATAGTATGTACCATCCTTCAGAGTTCAATATAATTATATCAATATATGCTTTAAAAAGCATTATAACGTAAAATCTCATTCATCCCATACAAATGAAATAAAACCTTTCCCCATATGGAGTCTGCACGCTGAGAGGTAAGCTTTTGCGTAATCAGGTTATGAATAGCGGTTTGTAAAGGCACACAAGTGTTTGCCAAAGACAAATTTTCTCTTACACTTAATACTTTCCTGTTAAATTCACCCATTGTTTGCATACAAGTTTCTCTCTGGAAAAAGGATGTTTGTAGAAATGGGTCGGATTCATGAGATGTGTAATGCTTGCAGGAGGTATTTGTCTATTACACCACGAATCCAGTATTTACTTTTAAGGTAATTTCATGAGAAAGAAAGGGATTAATGGAATACAGGACAAAAGGAAACTGCTTTTTTAGTGAAAGCAAGTTTGCTCTGTTAAAAATTCCCATTAAAAATAAAAATATATAAACACTTTAATAAATTTTCGTGAAATCAGTTTTTAATGAATTTCTTGAAAGAATAACTAAAACCCCAGGCTACTCGCCATTTTGAATTCGTGACGTAATATAAATCGATAGAAATTCTATTTATCTTCTTAAGCCTAAGCCAAAGTATCGATATGACTACAGTAAAGTTATCCGAAAATTCAAAAATAAGTAAAAATAACGAAAAAAGGTCTTTAAGATTTGTATATACACAAGAGAATCACTAAAATAGACATAAAAATATTTTAGTTATCAGTGCAAAAGTGTCATTTTTAAAGGAACCGTCATTATTGTTTGCTTTTTCGAATAAACTTTATTGTATTCAAATTAATACTTATGCCTAGATTTGAGGTGTAAATTCGAATTTCAATTGCATCATCATTATGTTCATACATTTAAAATGTTCCGTAGATAGAAGCCTTATATAAGATAATATTCTATACAAATATGATCCAATTTTATAGTATTTAATCCTGAAAAATTCTAAAAAATGCACTTAATTTCGAAAGCAAAATTTCGCTGTGTGCTAATCATTTCACTATTTATCTGAATCGTAAATATATATAATATGAACAAAAAAAAAAGAATTTTATATTTAAAATCAAAATGGACAAAAATAAATGTTTTCACTCGCCTTTGAAATTCATTGACATATAACTCTAATGAATAATTATTAATAAAAAGGGGGGAAAAGATTGTTAATTTTATTAATAACTGATTTTGTCTTCAGGAACTAGACGTTAAATTACTGAAAAGGGTATTATGATACTTATTTGAGAGTTAATGATTATGAATAAATCTCAACAATTGCAGCACTTTATTCTTTTTACGGGAAATTTTTATGCTGATTTTTCAAATTTTAGTTGGTATATCCCCAAAACAAAGCATGAAATTTGCAACATATACGCTTTGTTCGTACAAAATGAATTCAAATTTTCAATTTCAGGAATTTCGAAATTATATATAATATACTTGGGAAAACAAATTTTTATGAAATAGTAATCGAAAAAACAGGGTTTTATTTTATTTTCTTACTTTTCACTTTTTTTGTGTAAAACTGTGAAGTGAAATTTTTAGCAAACTATTTGCTAAAAAATCTCTAAAATTGTAGTTTTTAAGGACCTTTCTTCAAATTATATTAAAATTAATGTAACATTTTAATTTTAAAAAGATCCCTGGTAATTTTTATGATTTTAAAAGGCTGTATTTGCTTGAGAATTTTCAAAAAAAAAATTTTTTTAATAAGAAAAAATAGCACATGGCTGTCTTCGCGTTAATGTTAAAGAATGGACTCTAAATTCAAAGCAGTTTTTCAATTAAAAATGTTCTTCCACGATAAAAGCATATTCTGACTTAAGTATCCTACACAGATAATTGAGTTGTAAATAATAATATTCACATTCTCATTCGAATCTATTCTTTTATATATATATATATAAGGTGTACTTCCTTATGGGACGTAATTTAAATGTACTTTCTTAGTTATGTAATGTTTTCAATTGAGTAAAAGTAAACAAATGCATCATGTCAAAGCTGCATTTCTTTTTTTTTTTTTTTTTTTTTTTTGAAAATTGAAATATTTTTTGTTTGAAAATATATGTTACAAATTTAGTTCAGGCTCTTTTCCATTTGGCGAAAACGACAGCTTAAAAAAACAAGCTATCAATCATTGGCATGGCCAAGTAATTTTAGCGCGTTTTTCACATATTGTATTTTACAATAATGCAACTAATGAACTTTTTACTAACAGAAAGTAGTATTGTACCACTCCTCTAAATGTACTACTAATGAGCTGAAAAGAAATAATGACACAAATCTGTATCAGCTCTATAAAAAAGCAAAAAAAATTTTTTTTTACAGAAGCTACAAAAGCCTAGCACTGAACGTTTTTTTGTGACGATTTCCTCATTTTTGTGAAGATTTCCTCCAAAATGCAGGTAGATTTTTTTTTAAAAAACTTTTTGCAAACAATAAATTTACTAGGTAAAATTTGAGAAAATTTTGCTATAAACTAGCGAAATTCAGGAAAATTTGTAGGAAAATTCGGGAAAACTATGGGAAAATTTAAATATGATTCGGCTTATCTAAGGCACAAATGAGACCAAATGCCAAAAATCCGAGGTCAATTGGTTGCTTATTGGCTGAGAAAAAGGTACGACAAAATATGGAACGAAGGCGAAGACGAAATTTGCGTCCTAATAGCGCTTTTGTTCCACTACGTGAAAAACGCGCTAAAAATTAAATGTTACTTTCTTGATATTCATATTCAGTGATCTTTGTTAAATACCAAGTATTATTTTTTAATTCTTTTTGAATAGGATAGTGCGTCAAATAAGTTTTAAGACTCGTCTTAAAGAGCAGATTCTAATGGAACCATGAGTGTAAAGGCGCCTTTGTCATAACGTCCATGGTTTACTGACATACTGCGTATTTAGTTATTCTTTGCAGAAGTGAATTTTTTTCATGTTGATTTTTTAAGTTGGAGAAAAGAGCTGTGATTAGATTTAACGCAAAACTTGATAAAAGTGCTTCGAAAACATACCAACTCATGAAACAAGTTTACGGTGACTGTTATTTAAGTAGATCAAATGTTTTTGTGTGGTACAAACGTTTTTTGGATGGAAGAGATATGGTAGAAGATGGTCAACGTAGTGGAAGACAAATTTCATCTAGGACACCTGAATTTATTGAGAAAGTACGAAATTTCGTGGCAAACGGTCGCTGTGCGTCATTGAGATCAATCAAACATTCTTTAAGCACCAACAAAGAAACGATTCGAACCATCCTGCATGAAGATTTGGGCAAAATGAAAGTGTGTGCTAAATTTGTTCCACACACTTTAACCCCTGAACAAAAAGCAATGAGAGGTGCACATTTCAGAAGTATCATTTCAGTCACTGAAAACTATTCAAACTTCTTGACGTTCATTATAACAAATGATGAATCCTAGTGTTTCCAATATATGATTCTGAAACAAAGTGACAAAGTGCTTAATGGATGGCACGAAATTCACCGCAAGCAAAAACATCTCTCAAGGAAAGTTCCATCCAAAATCAAAACAATGCTCATTTTATTCTTCGATAGTAAGGGATGGATTAGTTCCAACTTGACAAACAGTTACAGGTCAGTACTACTTAGCTGTTTTAAAGCGTTTGATGGCCGAAATTCGTCGCAATCATCCAGAATATCAGATTGAAAGCAGATGGTGTTTATTGCACAACAATATGCCCAGTCACGCCTCTTTTATTGTTCGTCGATTTTTGGCAATAAAAATAATGTATTTATGTAGAACCATCCACTGTATTCACTTGATTTGGCACCCTGTGACTACTCCTTATTCCCAAAACTTAAAATAAAGTTAAAAGGTTGTTATTTTGTGGATATTTCGACCATACAAGTAGCTTAAACGCATGTTTTTCAGGCCATTACGAAAGTGATTTACAACAGGCGTTTGATTTATTAATAAGTCACTGTAACAAGTGCATTAAAACCAGAAGGTCCTATTTTGAAAAAAAAAACCAAAACTGCAATTAATTTCGTGTTTCCATTACTTTTTGCCGCCCCAATCTTAAAATTTATCTGACGCCACTGTATATATATATATATATCATGCACAAGGTCAATATAAATCACTGCTTATTCTATTTCTTAAAAAAATTGTCTTTGACATACGATTCACAAAGAAAGCAAGAATTTACATGAGCGCAAAAAAAAAGGTTAAATCTTTGAGAACCAAAATAAAGAAAAGCATATTTTATACAATCTGTCTGTAGTATGCATAACTATGACCTATCATAGACCTAAATGGTGAACCTCTCTCTCTCTCTCTCTCTCTTGAGATACAAACTGCATTGCGTAAAAACGGCTACAATAACAAGTTAACAATATACAGCCAGACCACCCTGTGAAGAAAAGTAAAATAAATCTACTTCTACGTCCCTGCTCCTACTCTTCGGGTCAGTTGGTTCATGAATATGAATGGATCTCAGGCGTTTTTGGGGTCCCTGGGCGATGGAGAAGTGTCAAAATAAGTCTCATTGACAAGAAGGGTCTTCATACCAGCTGGGAAAAACGTAAGCAAAACCATATCTTTCAGAAATATATTTTTGATAGGGATTATGTTAAAAAACTTTAGTGGCGACTCCCTGCTAGCTCTTGAATATGGAAATTAGGAGCTAAATTGACACTTCCCATATTTTTTCAGTGCTGGTAATGTTTATGATAAGGGAATTCAGATATTCTGATGACCTCTGCAAATAAATTATTACGCATACTTTAATTATATTGGCAATCAGTTAAATTATTTAAGTAGATTTAATATGTTGCTGACACACAAAAGGGTGACACAATATTGCTTTTTTTAAACTCACTATTTAGCATCAATTAACTAGTTTTACAAAATATGATGTTCAATCAAAAAGAAAATATATTATAGTGAATTTCAGAAAGAAAAGATTGTGTAATTGCGCATGCTTTTACTAATTTTGGAATCAAATGAAAGATGTGAATGGATTAAGTACTAATATTAAAATTAATATTAAATTTATAAAATATTTTCTCATTGGATTTTATACAAATACAATAAAAATATTTTTCAATGCCTTGAAAATCGATCGAGAAAGAATCTTGAAATTCAGAACAGCCCATTTGCTTTACATTTCCCTGTTCTTTTTTTTTATGAATATAAATACAATTTTTTGTCGATGTAATGAGATTTGGCTATTAATATTCCCAACTAGCCTAGTCAAATCCGCGTGAATAGTAAATTTAATTCATTTTCTTGCACTTTATTTCTCATTCGATTTTTTAAAAATTGAATACAGAATTATATGAATTATTTTCATGTTAATATATATTTTTCAGTTCAATTTCATATTTTTATAGATTCTGTCAGCATGAATCTGATTCCGGATTTGATCAAAACTATTGTTCCTTATAAACTATATTCTTCTACTTGCTTATTTTATATGGTAATGTAAATCAACAAAATAATTTTACTTTTTCCATCCAGAAATAATCGTTTTGAAATTTTTTTCGATTAAATATTCTTTTTGAATTGTTATCGAACCCTCGCATCCTTATACTTATATATTCTATTTTGATCGATACTTCAATAATAGTGAAGTAAAATAGAGAGAGAGAATTGAATGTCTTCCAAGAATTGGCTCAAATTGGTCTGTTAGTCAGAAAATTATACTTTTTTTGGTCATGTTTTAAATTTAAATTTGTTTGAACATTATGATCAAATCAACAAAAAAATAGAGTTCAAGCCATGATTTTTTAAATTAAAATTTTCCCGCTTAAACTTTTAATTTTTAAACAAGACAAACCTACATAATAATCATCAATCATATAACTATTGTTTTCTTCAAGGTGAAAGATGAGTATGTATATTATTTTAAAGATCTGAGTATCAGCTGTATTTCTAAAAATAGCCATGCCAAATTTGATTCTTCTTCCGCATCAAAGGTGATTCTGTTGAAGTGTGCTTACGACCTCATGGCAACTGAAGCACTGTTACTACGCTAAAGAATCCACGCATTTGAATACAAACCAGGTTCATCTATCAGGTGGAAATACACGCGCCTCTTGTATAGGGGTTTGTGCAATAATTTTTAACTGCCGTGTCTTCAGGGTGCGGCTGATTCCTGGATGGGTGATTGATTTTCAAAGTTAGTGAGGCGTGCACAAGGGAAAGGGAAGACATTCAAGTGATTATTTTCCGGTCCACGCTTCTTCTGAGATTATTTGCCAATGATCTTTTCCTGACTACTTAATCATCCTAAAATGGATGTTCGCCTGTAACTGGAACAGATTGGAATCATTTATAATTTGAAAAAGCCGTGCGATTTTTTTTAACACTGTGAAGCTGTTCTTTATAGAATAAAAACGTGAGTAATGGCGCTTTTTCTCTATTAGAAGTTAATTAAAGTTCTTTTGGTTCACCTTTTTCTAATCCTATCATTAGATGGCTTCTAGTTGAGTCTGACGTTGTATTGCAATTAACCGGGAAATAATATAAATTGTTCATGTAAAGTTTAATGATTTTAGGTTGAGACCTAGACTAGATGGGCAGGAAGTCTGCAGCGTATTGTTTTTTCAGACAAAAGAGTATGTAATTGAATAGGATTAACCTAAATAGAAACGTGCTTACGTAAATATAAATTAAGCAGACTTCTCCCATTTTACCAATTTTTAGACAAATTAATTTAACTTTATAGAATACGGAAACTTCTTTTATTCCATTTCTTTTATTTGAATTGGATATTTGTTTTTCTTAAAGCCAATTGTACAATTTTAAATGCAATTCGTGTTCCATTTTTGGAATAAAAGTAGAATTGAAAAAATAAAATTCATCAACTCGCTAACTTTATAAATCTTTCACGTAAACATACTATTATGCAAAACTTATGGTAATATCTAATTCTTCAGGCCTTAATTTAAGTCATAAGGAAATATTCGAAAATAAACAGCATTTAGAAAAACCATAAAAGAAGCATTTTTTTTCCGAAATAAATTTTATGCAAAAAATGCTGTTGTTGACTCTATATTTTCCTCAATAAAACACCAATACATTTGTAAAAAATAACTACTTTAAGAAAAATTAACCAGCAATCACATATCAATAATTTTCTTATCAAAAATATGACACCGAAGCAATCATTTTTAGTTTATAAAAAAATAGCATTGCTTCTAGCTAGAATTCAACCAAACAATCGAAAATGAATGACATTAAAATCTAAAAACTTATCTTTAGAAAAAAACTATCAGATTATTAAGATATAAAAAGGAATAAAGGCTTAGTAAATTCTCTAGGCTAAGATGAATCATTCCAGTATCCTTGATGTTGAGATCAATAACTGAGATAATACCTGATTTACATTCAGACCTCTTGCCCCATATTTCATTTTATTCATAAACTTTATCCACGAGGTCTCAATAATAAATATTCAAACTCTAGTCCCTTTATGTGATGTTTATATGGAATTATTTATCCTTTATCCAAAAAGTAGTCGTATTATAAAAAAATAAATGACAGAATTTTCAGATAAATGCGATGTTTGGAAAAAGTTTTGAAAATAAGCCATACGCGAACTACACAACTGCAAAAAAAATTTGTAGTAGAATAATAGAAAATTTTAATTTTTTTTTTCAGAAAGCTTTAATAAGTTTGTTTTATGATTTTAAAGTTCAATAAATAATTTGATAAAGAAGCAATCGTTTATATTTGAGATATTAACAAAATATTTTAGAATGCAACGATTTTTTACTACAAAAATAAATCAATATCTACAGGATATACTACAGAATATTTATTAAGTTATTCTAGTTCAAATATTAAATTGAGTCAAATGTAATTAATCTATTGATAGCTAAAACAGAAATAGATTCAAAAGGTACCTTTTATAGCAATTTTAGTGTGTATACTGAAGGTATAATTAATTTATTTATATATATATAGAAGTGATAGGTATTAAAACTAATGGAAAAATGAAATACGTAACCATTTTCTGGACTACCTCATTTTAAAATCCTGTGAGTTTCGACTCGAAACCATTATTATTAAGTAATATTAAATAAGTATGCTAAAACTGTGCTTAGAATTTTCAAAAGCTGGTAGTGGAAAAAGTAATTGGAAACAGTGATAACACTCGCACTATTTGATAACCTACTACGGCTCTTTATCCGCCACCTGGACCTGAGGATTCAAAGAACATATTTCGTATTTACTTTTTATGAATTAATCAAAATATGTAAAATGTAAATGTGAAATATATTCTTTGAAATGATTTTAATATATATATTAACGTTGGAAATTATTTTCTTTCATACTTTGATTTAATAATTTATCTCACTCTAGTTTTTATTTTTTATTTTACTTACTGATATTTTATCGTTTGGTATTATAAATTTTGTTGCAAAAGTTGGAAAATATTTAGAAGGAATCTAGATGTGTTAGAATGACTGTTATGAATCTAGATGTGTGATGACTGTTAGAATTCGAATTTATATGTGTTTTTGACACATAATAGAAAAGGCTGTTGCTTTTACTAATTAATTTCATTTGATTTTCGATTGTAAAGAAATTTTTTAATGTTCTTATGTGTTAATATGTGTTCTTGTTTGTTACATCCTAAATTTAATTTAAAAGTTTCTTCTATTTTGTGTAAATTATTTGCACATACTTCGAACGCTGGACTTCCCAAAAAAACGACAAAACAGTCACTGGTAATAATTTTTTTTAAAAACTAGCAAAAAAAATTTTCTAATTTTTTTTTATCTATTATTAGTAATTTAAAAATATTATATTACCTTTGTTATGCTTCTTCGCAGATAAAAAATTATATTTAAAAAATTTCATCCACTAGCAAAAAACAATACATATTTAATAAGAGACTATTTTACTTTATAAAATCAAGAAAAAAAGGCTAATAATAATAATTAATCACCTTTTATTTTATGAGAATAAAATATACGAAACATAAATAAAAAATATGCAACAGTCCTCCACTATTTTTAATGTTATTCTTAATATTTACGTGGTAGTTATTATTATGAGCAATTAATAATTATTTGATTGTTTAGTTGATTGGTGCATCATGGCGCAAGGACCACTCAGACATTATGCGGCTAATAAGAACGGACATACTAATTAAAAAGGCTATTAAAATAATTATCAAAAGCGCATGTAGTAATACATATGTAGTAGTAGCGTATACACACACATAAAAAGCAAATGTAGTTTATACATAAAAAATAAGTTAAAACACTTAAAACCATTAGGCAAAATATGGAAAACCAGTGTAATAAACAATATTAATGATGCTTGAAAACCCAATTCTATGCATATATTTTAAAATCAATGTCTCATTTGAGTGGAAGAACTATAAAACATAAAATCAATGCGGTTAAAAATTCTGTGTTTATGAAAATTAAAATGAGAACAATCACAAATGACATGCTAAATGGTTGAAATACAATTGTAATTATGGCAAGTGGGGATAATTATTTGAAGAAATTTCATAAATGAAATCTTGCTTAAATGCGCATTTTAAGGATTATACTTAAATATAGAAATAATAATATAGAAATTTAACATTCTTCAATCTAGATTTATAAATAGATTTATTCGTGATTGTCTTTCGTTCATGAAAATATGCAGAAAGCTATAATTTTTTTCTTAACGTAACTTACAATGAGTGTTAACAAGCATGTGAAGAGAAATGTTTCAAAGAGAAGGTAATAACAAATTGAGGATAAATTGATTTTTTTTTCTTTCTTCTAGTATTTTAGCAAATTTGACCTCTTTATGAAATAAATATTTAAAATTATAGTTACCGTAAAATTTGAGGTATAACGCGCGCACACACAGACCTATATTTTCATTCCGAAATTTTTAATTTTTAGGTACATTCACCGTGTAACGTGCACCCCTTATTTTTACGAAGAAACCTGAAATGTATATATGCAATGCTCTTATATCGTGAAGTTATTTATTCGAGGTATTATTCTAAACTTTGGTAAAAAAAAATAGTATACTTCTAGAACTACAATCAATTAAGTTCATACAGAACGTCATTCTTTTAAGGGAGTTGGAAAGGTAAAATTTTTTTAAAAGGTGAATTTCAGGTTATTGCATTTTTAAATTCTTCAGCTCATTACCTTTCCAAAAATACCTCATTTTTATCTCTAGCTTAATTAGAAGTGCTAAAATTTTGTTTTTAAAGAATCGTCTAAACGCGAGTCACCGATTTAAATGGACAGAAAAAAGGTAAATATTGCACTTCCTCTTGGGTCAGCTTGAAGTTTGACGTCATTTTTTAAAATTTCTTTAGGGCATATTATGAAACGGATGGGATCTCGCCTCCGACGTTTCAAAGCAAAAATGAGGGGGCAAAAATTATCAGATGGCAAAGCATTATGTGACAAAAATAGATTAACAGAAGCAACTATTGATCAATTGCAAACATATTATGGTCTTGCCATTCGAAGAAATTTATCAAATGTAAAGTGTATGAAACAAGCTATATGGGCAATATTTCTTCACAAAATATCTACGGATAAAAATCCACAGCATGGATTTTGTCCATCAGGTCTTGACACATGGTGTCAGTGTAAGAAGGCTCAATTGGAAAATAAACTTTATCTCCACAAACATAAACTTCCAGTTGCTGTTGTTGAAGCCATTAGGCCTATTTTTAGGGACCTTTCGGATCCAGAATTATTGAAAAAGTGCTTGCACGGAAACACGCAGAATCCGAATGAAAGCATTAATAATGTTATTTGGTCTCGTGTCCCCAAAAAGACATTTGTGCACATAGAAACACTTTCCATTGGTACATATGATGCTATTGCATCCTTTAATAAAGAGAATGCAACAAAGCTGGATATTTTTTAAAAACTTAACATAGAGCGAGGATATTATGCGACATGCTGCATGGAACATCTCGACAAAGAGAGCAGTACAAGGGTAAGATATGCCAATTTACAGAAAACTAAGGAGACTAGAAAAGTAAAAAGACTTAAAAGAATGAAACAAGAAGATGAAAATTTAAAAAATGCTGAAAATTTGGAATATGGAGCTGGAATGTTTTGATAAGGTAACTTTATTTATAAAAATGTGTTTTTCTCAAAATGTCACTTTTGAAGGTTCGATGTACCTTTTCTCAGAAAGTATATATCTGATGCCAACAAAACTTACATGACACATTCTTTATATATTCTAGTATATACTGAAATGAGCTTTTAGCAAAAATTTGTATACATTTTTTTTATAATTTTTTTTCTGTCGAAAAACTTTGTTTTCTCACTGTACATCAAATAAAAAAATTTTAAAGAAAAACTAATAAAATTTTTAAAAAAAGCTCATTTCAGTATAATATTAGATGTATGCTTAACTGGCAAAAAAATTTTGGGATTGTATTTCCAACAGGTTTTTAGAAAAGGTACATTGAAAAAGCCCTTTTTAACATTATCAGTATAGAGCGTTCCGATACCCCTTAAATAAACAGTGTTTTGATATATGTAGAAGTCTACTTTTTTATTATGCACAACTTCTTTTATTTTTTAACCTCTCATTTATATTCCCGCCAAATAACGCACACCCATAAATTTCGATCTGAATTTTTGTGTTATGTGTGAGCGTTATACACCGAATTCCACTGTACTAAGAACCGGATTGATATATACATCCATTTTCCTAAAATGTATATAATATACACAATTAAATTCCTCACAAAAAAATCTTCAAATTGAAACAAATGATTTTCCCTAACTTAGACATCTTTTTTTAAGGAATGTGTAATTAATTTAAAATTACTAATGTACATTTGCTCATCTATTACCTATTGTTACTTCACTTCTTAAAATAAATCTAAGTTATACTTACTGCAATTAATTTTAATTACTTAAATATAAAAACGTTTAACACTTTTAAATAAACACTGCGTTTTTTAAATTTAAGAATGCGTTCCTTTGTAAGATTACTTTAATAAAGGAGGAAGGAGGTTTAATAAAGGATGTTTTTTAGTTAGGGAAACTTCAACTGTAAACAAAGATTACCTTATCTTAACAGCGGAAAACTAATTGAAAACTCTTATCCTTGGTTATATGAGTAATGATTGTTGAAGAAAAGTTAGTAGGTCATTTTTCGACCTTAAACTTGAAGAAAGTCAATTAATTTGAACGAAGTTGGCGATCCTTTTTTAAAGGAAACTGGAAACCGCTTTTTATACGGAAAATGCAATATCCTCAATAACATTTTAGTTTTAAAAATACTCTTAGCTTTTGTCTGAAGCCCATACACAGCTTCATTTACATAAATCAAATACTTTAACAATAGCAAACTCCTACTTTTTTTACACAAACCTCGCCCAAAATGGTATATTCTCATCAAAAATCATAGAAAACCATTCATCAATGTCACGATAGATATACTGGCAGTGTCGAAGGAAAATTCTCTATTCCGAAAATATCAAAACAATTCATTTGAGTATAATGGGAAAAATGGCCAAATGTGTGTACGATGTTGAAAGAGAAAGGACAGAGCGAGAGTGACCTACTGACCGCAGCTATTTGCGGATTCCCCAAGTCCTTTGTCCCATGGTTCGTTGATCCATTTCGACCCACGCCGTTTTTCCTAAAAATCCTACACGAGACAAATGAGGAAAATAAAACAAAAAAAGAATGGTCTTCACACCTGCCGCTCCCGTACAGGAAAATTCTACAAGATGGATGGACTCATTGCATTTTCAATCCATTGCACGACAGAAACATTATAAAATGAGTCTTCAAGTATCATATTTCCTATGTTAAAAAGGCTACGTCGTCATAATCGAGTCTTCAAGGCACAAGCGGGTGAGGTCCATTTTTTATTGAGGTCATTCTGTTCCCAATGTCCCCTCTGAAAAGATTTAGGGAAGGTCAGGGTTCAAAAGCATTAGAGAAAGACAGTTACAAGGGGGTACTCGTTAAAAAGGGCCTTTTGAAAAGGAGAGTAAGTAAAAATCCATCTTAAATGTCATCGGTCATAGTTACTTTTTGTTTGGTACTTCAAACACCATGAGCTATAAAAACTACACTAAAATCCAATCACGCCCTCATCTATCCTGTTTTATGAACCTTTCTCCAAATTCTGGAAAGAATGTACCTTGTTCAGAAAAATGATGTAGACCAAGATTAGGACAGGTAGAGATTGCCCTATATTTTATTTTAAATAGCCTATAATGAAAAAGAATTTTTTAATTTTTCGATTCTTGAGTAATATTGTTTGTAATAATCTTGTTTTTGATAGACTGTACAAATTTCTTATTTATAAGATCCTGTTGAAAATTAATTTCAAGCGACTTATTTGTCTATGCTGAGTACTTACGAGTGAATACCGTTTTACAAAATCTATAAATAAGCGTGAGATCGAAAAAATAACCAGTCATACTTGTTAAAGATGCAGTAGTTTTTTATATTTTTCTTTTCTAGTTGTTAAGCTGAATATTATTATTCAGATAGATTTGATTTTGCATAGAACAATTTTACAGTAATCACAGCCAACTAGGCTTCCGAAAAACCTGCAAATTTAAATTCTTTTTTTTTAATTTTATGTCGCATAAAATAAAAAATCCATTTAATCTTAGTTTATAGTCCAAAATGTGATTGTTTATCTTTCATATACATGTAATAAAACTATAAATTCAATTTCTACAAAAATTACAAGTTGTTTTTTTGGAATTTGGGCACAATTCATATGCTTATTTTAATAAACAGATTTTCAAGGATTGCATATACACGCAAATTAATACTTTCGAAAACTTGACTTGAATCACAGCTACTGAACTCATCAAAAATAAATCAAAATAATTGAATCAAAAAGTTGAATTTCAGGGAAGATTTTCTTCTGAAGTCCTTACTATCCTTCGAAGTTATGATTATTAAGGAATTAAATTTTTTTTACACTGCAAAATCTTGTCATGATGAATTGCATCAATATTGTAAATGAGAGTTTCCAAATTACATACCGTTTCCGTCATTTATTCTTCTGTTTCACTGTGGTTCAAAATTAAGCGGAAGACAACATATTTGAAAGTTAACTAATGATGTCAATTAAACAAATTACAAAATTGAAAGATTTTTAGTTATTACAAAATTATGACCTTCAGTTAGTACCAAGTATAACATACATAATTTCTGGCTCAGTTATATCTAATTATCACTAATTATAAATGTTACCTAAACGGAAGCATTTCGTAAAAGATAATGATAGAGTTTTAATGCAAAAGTAATTTTTAAAGAATTCCTAGTTTTTGAAATGAGAAATATATAGTTCCATAAACTGCAAAACAGATAAAAAATTTCTTACATCTTCTTTCTTTTTTGAAAACTTTACGTAGTCTCAGACATTCTATTTCAAGGTCTCGCCCCGGTGTGTAATTATGAAACTACATTACGGAGCACATTTCCGAACGGTCATTTTGAAGCTTTTGTAGTCTGGATACACTCAAACCGTTCCAACGGATGCACTAATGGAGATTTAATTGATGATTCGCTGCCGTATAGAATGAGTTGAGGTCAAAAAATGCGTTTTCATCCGCACCCCGTTATTACTTCAGTCCTTGAAAACTTGCTTCAGTAAATGCTTGCAATGTTTCTTAGCTCATCTACGGTTGAAGTTCTCTTAAAAATAACGACCTCTAGTGTAGTTTAAGAAACATGGACTTCTTTACGGAAATATAAATCATTTCCGGTATTACGCTTTTTTTTTAAAAAAAAATAATAATGACAAATTTTGAAAATTTTAGAATTTGTTTTGAAGTTTTGAGTTTAGATCGCAAAGTAAGAGATTAATGAAAATTTGCAATTAACTGTTTTAAAAAACATCAATATAGAAATTTTATTACGAAGAAGTATGACGCATTGCGTGATAACATCCGTTCAAATTTGTCGTATTGTGTAAATATAACAATTAAAATAAGACATTGTACATAGAATAAATATATATATAAATTAGAGAGGGCAGTTTAAAATCAAAATACCGAGAAGGTTTTCTTTTTTTAAAAAAAAAAGAGTTGTATTATCATTTAGTAAGCTTACAGTGAAAAAATTTATTGCTTAATAGTTATAATCTAAGGTATAAGAACGAACAACAGCTATGATTATGTTTGTGAACTATCAGGTTTAATATTCTAAATGATTATTCGGCAAGGACTGCAAAAGATATATGAAAATGAACTACCAAATCGAAGAAAAATAGTAAAACTGCGAAGTACTTAAAATGTACTCCAATCAGGAAATAAATAAAGGGAATTTTTAAAAATGAAAATAGAAAGTGTTTTGAATGCTACACGGCAATCAAATGGAAACAGTGGCTCGATAAGTAAAGAATTAATACGCCGCTTCATCAAAATGTCCTGCCAAAAAAAAGTTCTTCTAATTGCTTTATAAAACCTATTCTGAAAGTATTCTTTCCGAATTTCAAGAATTCAATATAAATATTCATTGTGTGTGTGTGTGTGTGTGTGTGTGTGTGTGTGTGTGTGTGTGTGTGTGTGTGTGTGTGTGTGTGTGGTGTGTGTGTGTG
Source organism: Trichonephila clavata (assembly GCA_019973975.1). Classification (NCBI taxonomy): domain Eukaryota; kingdom Metazoa; phylum Arthropoda; class Arachnida; order Araneae; family Nephilidae; genus Trichonephila; species Trichonephila clavata. Next base: position 28,472 of record BMAO01007734.1, on the reverse strand, counting down.
TGTGTGTGTGTGTGTGTGTGTGTGTCAAATGAAAAGAATTGTGTTATAAGGCATTAAAGTATTATATTATTAAAGTAAGTTATAAGGCATTAAAGTATTATATTAATGTAACCTTTTGTTAATATGAAAACTATTTTTTTAGAATTCAGTTATAAATAAGGAAGTATAAAGATGACATCTTATTCTACGAAAGAAAAAAAAAGTTCCGAACTTCTAATCATTGTGACAGAAACTCCTTTGATATGCTTTTGTTCTTTTACTTTTTTTCAGTTAGCTTTTAAGTACTTTTTCGTATTTGCAACTTTTCTTGAGCGCCTAAATATTTACATTAAAGGAATTTAAAATACTTTCCGAATATATATTTATTTACTTTGCAATCTATAAACATCTAATTATCTAAAAAAATTAAAGCTAAGTAATCCTGTGTTATTTTGTATTATGTTCTAAATTTTTACTGTCGTATGAAACTCGAACTTACTTTATGTTTATCGCTAGAAACACAACATTGAGCCACTTTTCAAACAAAGTAAAATTTCACACACAAAGATGTGTTCAAAATCCTTTAGAACACTTTTTACAGTTCTATAAAAATTAGATGTTAAAAAAATATAATGCAAAATGTTGAAATATTTAAGATTACTCTCATATCAAATAAGAGGTTTTTGCATGTTTTGAACATTATATTGATTAGTTTAAATAATCGTTTTGCTTAGGAAGATATAATTAATTGGTACTTTTCCGTTTCGCTGGCTCAAATCTTGTCAAGAAGGATTTACTGGTGACAACACACATAAAAAAATGTTATAAATGTTGGTTCTCATTGTTTTTTTTTATCTATTTTGGATGCATTATGAAAAAGATATTGCTGATAAAAAAAGACCGCGACTTGTTTTGAAAAAAGAAATGGTAAAAGGTTACCTGCGCGAATATTTCGTTTGGTGTCGGTTGTATCATTTTAGCGATTTTATCGTTTGCGCCGGAGAAATGGAACAGTACCAATTAATTTATAGTTTAAAAAAATATATCATAAAGATTTAGCAAAAAGAGAAATGCATTGCTTTTTTTCAAATCAGGAAGAATTATTTCCTTTTAATTAATGAATTTAAAAATTGAACTTAATATAATCAAAATATTTGTACCTACCTTATTAAAAAACAAAAGTGTTGGGCTTATTTATTCAGTTATCTAAATCTTCTTTTGAAAAAGACACTAAATTATTCTACATAACTATATAAACTATGTAACTAACAACGTAAATAACTTTAATGAAATTCCAAAACAATCAAACATTTAACCCGACCTGATTTACAGTACGAGACAATTCCTTTTTATTTACTATCCTTCCGCCTTTGCTTAGCTTTAAGGCGTCATTAAACTGCCTTAAACAAACAATTAAGATAGCAATTTCTATCGCGAAAAAAATTCCCAAGAAAATAGATTAAAAATTGAAGTAGTGCTTCTGAGAATGGCAACGCAAGAGTATAGCGCAGTACGTTTTAACTTATATGATCTGACGTAGACTAGTTTGTAACGGAGTAGTATCACGATTGATTTATGAGCTATTCGTTTAAAAAAAAATCTGTAGATGACAAATACAGCATTCCTATAATGTAATAAAGGAAACTCGTAAACTTTAAAACGGTTTTACAAACCGGCTCAGGGTTTTTGAAATAACTTTTCCTCTTGTTACTCTTAATCAACATTCCATAAATTCTTAATTACACTTTGGTTGTCTATTTTTAAAACAAGATTACGTAATCACATAGAGAACCGAAATAGAGCCATAAAAAGTGAGTAATTTAATTTCGAATTCAATAGGTTCTTTGTTCTAACAGGTTTTGGGAAGTTTATTACGGATAGCATTCGAACATTCTTCTCACTCTAAAGAAGTAGAAATTGAAAATTAACAAAAACATATAACTATGATTAGATAATAATAATAAACAATACACTTCTATGTGTTATTTGTTTTTCTTATTTGGTTACACTTAATTTTATACTCACAGTTCATCCCTTTTTATTAATAATGTATTTCCTGACCTTTTTCACAAACTTTAGAACCACTTAAAGCATTTCTGAATGTTCTATGACCTTTTGAAAATGAAAGGAAAAATTTTAAGAGGAAGTCAAAATCTTTCAAATGAAAAAAAAGCAAATTTAATTTTTTTAATTTAAATTTTCTTTTCTTACATTTATATGCTGTAAGTTATAGCAATTGATATTTGTACAATCAAGGACACCCCATCCATGCTAATGTTTGTGAGTGAGAATTTTTTTACAGCGCACCATGAAGCAACACAAGGCAGACCTCGGTCAAGTGACGGAGATGACACTTTAGCTGGCACCCTTTCTCCAAATTATCTCACCACACCAATGGAGGGACATAGAGCCTCGACAGATTTAACGAGCATTGGCTCCATATACATGGTGGATATTCAGTGGCACTAGATCTCCTACCACGTGACCATCTTTATGTTCATGTTCGAAGTGAATATCAAAAATAATAATCATTTCTTTATATATGAGTTTTACTTTTGAAAAAGAAATTTTTGGAATTAAAATCTCATATATGTCACAAATAAATTTATCTTTTAATATAACTAACAAAATTTTTACAGTTGTTGTTTATGTTGTTGTCCTGCGTTTCATCCTGGGATACATACGAAAGACGAGAGGTACAAATTTTTGTAGTTAATCTGTTAATTAAGAATTAAATATGTTCTATCATATTTTACGAATGTTTATTGCAAAATATTTCTTAATGTTTACTAATGCATAGTTATAATAAATATTAAATTATTTAATAGCTTAATAAATTTAATAATTAATGCCATATTAATGTAATATATATTTAATAATTATTATAAATTTCAATAATAATAGTTATTGTTCATTAAAGTCAAAGAATAAACAATTATTTAATAAATACTCGAGCAAGAGGAAAGAATTTATAACATTCACTTTGATTGCAAAATACGATTGCGCAATAAAAAATGCTCTCTGATCTAGAAAAACAAGGAAAAAAGCTAAATAATTTTATTAAAAAAAATTTTAAAAAAAGATGGCAATATTGTACTTTTCGTGTGCTGCAACAGGAATGTATGTTTTTTTTCGTTATATTCATTTATTTAAAGGTTAGTTTCACGTGTTTATCATTATCTAACCCAATTGGTTTAATGGATTATTCATGACATGTTATGATACAATTCGTGTTTAAAACCTGGGATGCTCTCCTATAAGCAAATAATCATGTATTTCTCCTTTCCACTGTTAAGCTGTGTGATTACGAATACATAACTTAATGGAAAAGTACAAAGTTTTTTTTTAATTCCTGTAAGTATCTCTATGGAATAAAACGTATCTTTCAAAGTCTACTGCGCAGTACTATTGTCCAAATAATCAGGTATGATAAAAAAAACGCAATTTCATTGAACAAATTTATTTTGAAATTTGTTTATAAACCCAAATAAATAATAAATAAGGAAGTAATAGATCTACACTTTAATACAATAATAAAACCTTTAACTTTTTTAGAGAGAACATAGTTTGTCATTCAGGAACATAGGGTCATTCGATCAAAATAATGGTTTTTTTCTGTTTTCGGTTCAGTTTCGTTTTGAAGCCCTGATGAAAGCTATTTTATATTTATAAATGATGTAAAGATACAAAAGTTTATCATGTTATGAATGTCTTCCTTACATTCAATAGGCCTTGGTAGCCTGTCATAGTCCCGGACTCGTTGCCGGCATGTTATGAGTTCGAACCCTATATAGTTCCACTGAAAACCCAACGTGTACACGTGTGAGACTGATACACATTAAGTCTGTTGAGGCTTGAAACCCTCCCATTTGCATATGTGGAAGTCAGGGGAGTGGGTTGCCAGCTCAGGTGTCAACCTCAAAACTTGACAATGGTTCAAAATAAGGAGGACCCTCGCTAATAGTTCTGGTGTTGCTTAATAGTCGACGAAAAAACATTCCCTCGCCCTTACATTCGATATTCTATTTCTCAAACTTTGGTGCGTGTATTCCTAGGATTATGTAAAGGCTTCCAGGAGGGTTCATGAAAAGGTACGATAAAAATTATCGAGATGTAATCCATATATCTAAAGAATGAACATCATATTTTAAGGTACATTTGATCGTCGTTACAGGCGAAGAGAGAAGTTTGATAATTACTGTTCTGTGTAAAAGAAACAGTTAACATAGTTGTAGTTGTTTTCAGTAATGATGCATAAATACACATTTTTAAAAAAAAACGAAATTAAGAAAATGAACATATCGACTTCGAATAGTTTCATTTAAATTAAGGGATTGCCAAATACAAAAGAGTAAAATTTTGAGACGTTATTTGAAAAATAAATGGTTTTCCTCTGTCATGCTGAAGTTAAGTAATTGTGGTAAGTAAAAATAAAAAAGTTCACTTTGTATATTTTTGTGTTTAGTGTATTATTTTGCATTAAAAACAGTTGTTAATTTTAAGGTATCCGACTACCCTAAAATTGGGAATTTGGCCAAAAATTGACAATTTTTTTATGATTTTATTTTATAGGCCATCTTATTAGCTTTATAAAAATACCAAATTTATTATTTCCCGTTCATTAGAACAAAAACTGCAAGTGTTTTAGTAAAAGCAGATGCCATTACTTTAAGCAAGATATGTCACACTTTAAAACGCATTTTACTCGAAATGTGTTTCTTTAAAAATGTTCAAACGAGGACAGAGATTGCTCAAAAAGCTTTGAAAAGAAAGACTTAAATTTTTTGTGTATGTTCTGTATAATAGTAGAAGTGTTTTAACCTTCAGATATATCAATCACTGCTTTATTACAAAATTTACAGCCCCTTATGTAAATATAAACACGGTTACTTTAAGCAGCTTCGTATAATAACTAAGATAAAGTGCTCTAGTTTTTGCAAAAATTAAAATATCTCTTATCCTTAAAGTCATTTCAAAAATGAATAACATAGCAATTCATCAGAATTGAAAAATTGGAAATTTGTTCGTTAACTTTTGGAAAAAAATGGGCCCTGTTTATATTATTTTTTGTAAATTTTTACCCATATTATTTATAATAATTTCTTTTTCTCTTTTTAATTTTAGCATATTTCTGAAAATGTACTAAATAAATCTAAAAAGCACAAAAAAAAATCCCCATATCTCCATTTTTTTTTTTAAAGTTGTCGCAAGTAGTCGGATACCTTAAATAGTATATTTGCATTGATGATTAATGGAATTATGAAACTGTGGTTATTTTTATCTTAATGCTTCGCTTGCCACCCTTTCTAATTTTTCACTTTTATGTGTATTTGAAACATTAATGTAATATATTATGTGTTATTATTATAACACAATCTTAAAATTTATTATTTCTTATTATTATTTAATATGTTTTATTACTCAATGTCAGGTAGTTTGGCAGTGATAGATGCAATGAAGTTAAGCAAATAAAAAGACAGACAAAATAATTCCAACAAATAAACCAAACTCTTTAGAGAATGAAGTAGAGCAAGCAATTTTAGAAAAATGTGGAACCTAAATAAGCCCAAATTTGTGATTTATTATAGGATTTCAAATAAAAAAATGTGAGAAAGAAAAATTTCGAAGATGGAAAGATAAATTTATATTAAATATTTATGGATTTTTCCGACACACTTTGGGAAATAATAACTTAACCATAATAAGCAAAACACAGATACAAGCATATCAATATATGTTGATTCAAATGTGCTACGCAATGGTATGAAGTTGTGGGTCATATATGTTTAGTTTTTATTTTAAAAAATAAACACCATTATAATAGATATTTAAAAAAATTTCAGAGACAAAAAAGATAAAAGTACCATCGAGTTTGTACCATCGAGCAAACAAAAGCTTTCACATTGTTTTTATAAAACAATCTCTGACACTCAAAAGAGAATTTTGTAAATGAAATTAAAAAAGATGTCATATGTTTCAAAATATATCAAAACCACAGCCTCTACAATTGATAGCACGGAAAATCATGCATCATAGAAGACAAAGCATCAACGAATTCAATAATATACTAATGTAAATATTATACGTTGTTACGGAACGGAAGAGGATAAGTTTTAAAAATAAATCTGATCTTATTATTTTAACATACTATATCCATTCCAATTTACTTATATTTAGTTTATTTTGACCAAAAGTTAAACAGTACAAGGGCAAGCGCATATGTATGTGCCTTGAAAAAAAGTTTGTATAAAATGATTTATTATTGCCAAAAACACATCAATTTGGTTGAGAATTGGGAATTTTTGCACTTGGCATTTAAAATTTTATTTCGCTCTTAATACCCTAATTTTTTTTTATTTAGTTAATATCAATGTTATGCTATGTTACAAGAAGACTGATGAGTAAAACAAGACAAATTTTTAAAAGAATTGTATTATTATTCTCATAAATCATGTCTAATTCTATCACTTATATAACTCTTCTTTTTCAATGACAAAAGTCTTCAGCAATGAAAAGTTCACATATGTCAAATCGTACAAACCCAAGAACAATCCCAAATGGCCGAAGGTGCATTAACGGAGTAAACATAAATAAATTGTTGGAATCAATCTAGAAAAAATGGCCGCTAGCATTTTTATGATTTTAAATCTTACATCACAATAAATGCAAACAAACACGTTAATGTGTTGAATGAAAATGTTATGCGACGTTACCAAATCGCTGAAAAGCTAAAAAGAATGTGTTATATTATATTTTTACTTTTAATATTATTTTCATATATCGTGTCTGTTCTCTCACTTTTGCTTTTCATTTTCAATGACAAGGAAGTAAACAACGGCAGGGTCAAGCACATAAAATTAAAGTGGATCATTATGAACCAACCCCATTCGGCCATAGGATTGTAAACAAGGTCCGAAGGTGTGATTTATTGGACCATTCCAAAAGAATGTCTGCCGTCATCTTCTGTCATTCCAAAAGATGAAAGCACGCGATGGAAGATTAAAGAGGCAATGAAATTGAGGTCAGATGTCTGAAAAGGAGAAAGTCGGCCATCCGTCAAAGAGATTCACTTTTCCTAACCCTGGGGTTAGGATGACGCCTCGCAGCAGAAAAAGGGGTCGTAGGCATCACGTGATACAAACACGGTATGCGACAAGAGATAGCACCGGCAAATCTAACTTTGGTAATAGGGGCCATTACAACATAATGATAGTGATAAGCTCTTAACATAATAGTAATCATACCCGCAGTTCCATAGGAAGTTGTGTGAACATGGATTCCTGCGGATGATTTATCACTTGAATAATATTTAGGTGCATTATGGTTTTTGATGTCTTCTCAGACAAATATGGGTGATAAACAGAAATATCGAAAGCATCTTTTCCCGCTGCATTCTTTTTAAAACACACACACACACTTATTTTAAAATTATAGCTCAGCAATATATAAACAACATGCATTTATGCTGTCCCATTCGAATTTAAGTCTAGATATAATTCAAATGTAGGGCGTTGGAAGGTGGGCAGCATATGTGTTTCCATTGTAAATTATATGTAATGAATTTTCTACATAATATGAAGAATTTTTTTCAACCTGAAAAGAAAATATTTGAATAATAATCAAAGAATATATATACCGGTATAAGTACCTTAAAATTGAAATCAAAATATATGATTATTGTAAAAACACACACATTACCAGCAGTCGGCTATACAGAATATTTTCATTTCTGAATGTTTATTATTTAGCATTGTAGAAACATTTGAAAATTATGGAGAAAAGATTATTGTAGTTACTAGCCTTTTGAAAATCCCGCAATTAATTGTCGATTTTTTTTTTTTGACGGTTTACTTGCTTGACTATTTCTGCTTGAAAATGCTTCTATTTCAAGACAATACGCATCTCTCTCTCTTTTGAACTTTATCAATTTCTTATAAAAAATTTATTTTAATGGTTTATATTTTAAATCCTGTTAATATGAATTTTGCATTACTCATTAGATGATTTGAATGTCAACTCAATGGATATTTATGTGTACTCACTTATAACTGGACAATTTACGTGTACACTTGACTTTGTTGGGTGAGAATGAACTTAATACAATTAAATGAAAAAAATTAGCTAGGAATTTATTTCATAACGCATTTATTGTACCTATTGTAAATTGCAAGATTTCAATTCTTTAATTTTTTTGCTAATGAAAAAAAAATCTCAATATTTTAGATTTACAAAAAAGAAATTTTTGTGGCAGTGTGTGACACACAAACAAAGTTTTCATATCATTTTTCATTTTAGTATTTAAAATTAGCAATATGTTTCGTATTTGATTCTCGACTAAAAATCGTATCAGGGATGCAATTATTAGTCAAGTGAAGTCCTTTTATTTTATTATTAAATATTAACACTATTTTTGCTGCTATTCTTAGTAGTGAAAAGAAATTTTCTCACAGACTTCTTTCGCTTTGACATTAAAGATGTATCCTTTTATATATATATATATAACACTTTAAAATATCATATTTAAAATGGAACCTCTGAGATATCTTTATACCGATATTTGATATATTTGTGAAGGAACTGTGCTATATATATAAAAATAGTTATTTATACACAACTGTAGGGAATAGATAAGAGAGGATTGGATAGGATTTAAAGAGAATTACGGACGAAGTGCCAGTGAATGTTTGTTGAGGGATATATAACATTCTGAATTCGTTAATAGTTTGACAGATAATTTGACTTAGGAAAAGATCTTGAGTAAACCTTTTTGAAAGTTAGACTTTATTCAAGCTTGGCTGCTTCGAGGGTTCATTTATAAATGAATAATATTATAGTTTATATAGGTTAAAATATTCGGTTAGGGAAAACAGCTTCTCTCTATAAGCAACTGTCTAATATTTTATCGAGAAGAATAAAATATATTTTAAGCTATTATTACGTCTGTCCTCAGTTCGGATCCAACGTTATCTGGGAGAGCTCATCCACCGCAGAGTTTTAGGAAAAGATCGTGTTATAGAAATTCAGGAGAAATATTTTGCGCACGCGAAATTTTGATTATAATTTTTTAATGAGATTTAAAGATATTTCAGGAAACAGACCATTCTCAATAAAAACAACTAAACATTTTTGTTGTTGTTGTTGTTGCTTATGCCACTGATGACAGTAACATCAGATCAAGGTCACGAAATTCATCGCGGCTAAGGGCTAGAATTTTACGCCTTCGTTAGCCTAAGCTTTGAGCTCCCAAGAGGGTGACAGTGCGATTTTGCTCACGCAACACGATAGATGGCGACACCGTTCGGACCCACAGATTAACGAGCACGTTCTCCGTTTATACTCGGTGGGATTTGGTGCATCAGGCATCGAACCCAGGCTTCCGGTCTGGGGTCCGATGCTCTAACCACTAGGCTACCCACGGCCTCCAAAACATTTTGTTGTTGTTGTTGTTGCTTATGCCACCTGTCTGACGAAGTCAGATCGAGGCCCACGAAATTCATCATGGCAACGGGCTAGAGATACGTCTATCATTATCCTAAGCTTTGAGCCCATGAAGGTGACAGCACGATTTTACTCACGATAAATGGCGACACCATTCGGATCCACAGATTTAACGAGCACGTTTACCGTTTGTACTCGGCGAGTATTTGATGGCATCGGGCATCGAACCCAGGCCTTCCGGTCTGGTGTCCGATGCTCTAACCACTAGGCTACCCACGGCCCTAACTAAACATTTTTAGTTTATGGATTAGATGAGACAAAGGTATTATGGAATCCATATATAATTCTAATAATTTTACTGATTTTTGATTTTAAAAAATTCCCAAATTATTTATGAGCATTTTTCATTTGTTAAAATAATACTTCAAAAAGTTACATAGAGGAAATTATGGAATAGTAGGGTAACGTGAAATAGATGATTTAAATCATTTGAAAACTAATAAGAATTTATAAAACGTAGTTATTTTTAATTTTAAAAACCACATTTTCAATATTACGTGCTCCTCATTTCTGTTTCAAGACTGTTCACAAAATTCGCAAATGTAATTTTCTTTTTCTGTTTCAGTAAAGCCAAGGTATGCCCACAAAAAAATCATTGAAGCACTGAATTCAAATTTTCCCTCGTTTATCTTTGGAAAATTTTCCATTACAGAAGATATATTCAGTGTTTTAGTTTTCTAGTTCTTTGGATAGTTCAGTAGTCCCCAACCCTCTGGCTGAGAACCGATACCGGTTCGTGGCTCAAATGGTTCTGGGCTACCCAAGGAACATTAAATTATTTCCATTTTATTTGGTGTATTTCCCAACGGTTTGTGTAACCTCCTGTTTGTATTCATTTCTGGTGTAACTGTGTTTTATTTTAAGCATGTTTAAATACAATTAAAATAACTTAAAAAGAAGAGAAAGAGAGATCTAAGTTTTTTTTAAGAGAGGGTTTTTGAATGTTTAGTTTCTTTTGTTGTTTCGAAGCTTCTGGCTCCTTCTTTTTATCCTTTTCTTTCAGTATATCCCTTAACACTTTTTTTATATGTGAAGTATATTATTACAAAAGATGATCCAGCCTTCCATATTATGAAACATTTATTAGTATTCTATATTACACGACACGCCATCTTGCAAAATGATCCTTTAAACTGAAAGACAAAACATTGTCAATCAAAAAATTGACCAAGGTATAACAAACGTTATGCTTAACATCATGTTCAAGTAACATATATGCTAGTAAGTTAAAATGTTTGAAAACTTAGTTGCAAAAACTTCTGAAAAATCACAAAACACTGTTCTGCAACGAATAATGCGACTACAGCAAGTAGTCAACTCTCACAGCAATGCATCATGGGAGTCTTTTGAGTAGTTCATGGTTTTTCTTCGCATTAGCAGCTACCAACAGAACCAAAACCTCGATATTCCATATTTCCTGATTATTCCATAATACCTAGTCTCTTCTATGTATTTCAATTATGGTTAAATTCTCTAGTATATTTCAACTTGAATTATTTTAAATACCAGCTTTATTTTAATAGCAGTATAGAGTAGAATAATAATAAGAATAGAATAATAAGAAGTATATATAATATTAAGAATCTTCAAGAAAATCCTATTCAACAGGAGCATATATGGGTCTAAAATATATATAAACATAAAAACTATCAACTCATTTAAGTCATAAACATTCATATATTGTGTTACTTTTAAACGTTATTTTTAAAACAAAGAATGAGAAAAAAAATTCTTAAAATAAATTTGTATTCTTTTTTATCTATTAAACTGACATGTAAGATATTTTTACTTGTCCTGCTTTTTTTACTGTAATACACACACAATCATATATTCCTACCTTTTTATAAATATACTTTATTTTTTGTAGTAAATGCAAAAAAGTTATTTCCTATTAGTAAATGCAAAAAAGTTATTTCCTATTATGAATATGAGAATTTTGTTTTCATACCCACTTGAACTTTATTTAAATTAAACAAACCTAGCATAATGTATTTAAATAAAGTGGAACATAAAATTTACTACAATGAATAGAATAATTTTTGTTACTTTTTGTTATATTTAGAAAAGTAAATAAACTTAACGTAGTAATCTCAAAATAGAATAAATGTTACTTCATTTGTCCTTGCCAAAAATATTCTAAGAAGATGTAATCCAAAATACAATTCTTCAGAAACAAAATCAAATAACCAAATAAGATTAATTTTGGATATAAATTATAAAGAATCGTTCTTTTTGTACTTGTGTTCTATTTTCTCTTCGATTTTAGATTTTGTTATCATGCGTCTGGGTCATTGTCATAAAAACTCTTTTAAATCCAACTGATTCATTTGAAAATGGTATCCAGTTTGCTGAGAACAGCACAGTAGTTGAACATCATGAAATAGCTGTTCCTAAAAACGAATTTTCAATTAACATGTTGTTTGTGAAGTAAATGATATTTTATGAGAATCTCCGATTATGGTAAATGTCTTATAGAGTAGTATTTGAGGTTTAACATTTTTCATAATGTGTGTAATTTTCCTTTTCCAACAAATTCTACAATGCAACTAATAAAGCATTCGATTGAATTGCTAAAATTCACAATTTCCTATTTCAGATATCTTCAAACTTTGTACAATTTTCAAATATTTGTTAGGGAAAGAAAAAAGTTTCTTACAGAAATTAATTATTTTCAATTGCCAACATTATCAATATTTATAGCAAATAAGTGAAAATTTAATTCCCAGAGAAAAAAATACTTTAAAATTATATAAAATAGAAACTAAGTAATAATACAGAACAGCTTCTTGGAATTAAAAACTAATTAAAATGTCGAAAGAAATTCTTCCGTTAATGAGCATTAATTTTTCCCATAACTGAAAAAAAAAACTTTACAAAAAAAGATTTTATAATTATTTACCTTCAAATAATGGTTTTAAAACTGTCAAGTAGGAAAATAAAATAGAAATGTTATAAAAAAATTAATGAAAGCAAACTTAGCACATGTTTATGAAATAGATAATTCTAGAAAGTGCTTTCTGCTCTGAAAATTTCTTCAAATGGGAAAATTCCTTCGACGAGAATACCATCCCCATCATACTGAAAAGTAGCCTTCTAGCAAGAAGGCTCCATCACATGGTTTACGCTAAATTCGTATTCTACTGTTGATTGATACCAGTGGTTTCAAACTTTTTCAACTCACGGAACCCTTAGAACTTGAAAGTGTTTCGTGGAACCCCTAGAACTAGAAAGTATTTTCGTGGAACCCCATTCCATATACATACATTGCAGAAAATATCTCAAAATAATATTTAAAGTAGATTAACTTGTTATAGATACATTATGCAAAGGCAATTATATACAGGGTGTCCAGCCTTAATGTGACCCAATAGCTAATTCCCGAACCGTTAGGGTTGGATATGCACTTCCAATTTGAAAAATGTTTTAAAACAAGTAAAGAATGTTTTTACGTGCTTTTCGAACCAAAAAAACCATTTAGAAAAAAATTACAAAAATTATTTTTTATACGGTCCCCAGGTCCTATCACTTATATTTAGGAAAAGATACAATACACAAAACAAAGTAAACACAAAAAGTTTCATTTTATTACGATAAAAACTGGCCGAGTTATGGAACTTTAAAAAACATATATTTTGTCCATTTTCTCGGCCATTTTCAAGAAAATAGTAATGGGGCGTCTCCAAAGTGAAATTAGTTGGAACTCTGCCAGGAAACTTTCGCTCTTGCACGTCACTTTTATGTAAATCGTTTTTAAATTTAAAAGTATACGTTAATCTTTCAATAATTGAGTACTTAAGAAATAAAATTTATTCTGTGTACGTCTAAAACATAGAAAAATAAAATATTTTGGACGAAGAAAACATTTCAAAAGCAGTTCCAAAAAAATAGACTTATATGCTGCAGCTTCAGTCTGATTTGCTGCGTTTTTGCTGATCAGGACGAACGTTAAAAATCTGTTGTGTAGTCGCTTGCAATTGCATATTACGAATTCTAGTACGGGAGAACGAGATATATACAAATGAAGAATACTGCGAAATGGTACTATTTTATGGGCAGTGTAATCGAAATAAGAGAGAGGCGGCAAGACTTTATGCCATTGAATTTCCCTCTCGAAGACATCCATCTTATTGTACAATTGCCCGTGCTGTTCAACGCTTGTATAAAACTGGGAGTTGTCATATACGTAATCCCTTGTCTCGTGCCACACCTAGTGCCTTCACCATTATTTAAGTTCATTTCGTCATTCTGATATAATAAAGCCCCTGATTCCTGATTGGCGCACCATTCCACATCATACTATAATTTGAACCGCAAATACTGTATTATTTTGCTTCTATTTGTTAAAACAAGCTGTTTTAATCTTTTCGGTACAAGTTGTATTTCTTTAATTTAATTTTTATTGTTTGACACACAGCAATACAAATTGTCAATCTATGATGTTTACTACAATGTTTAAATATTATTATGATGTTTTTCTTTTGCTCTTTCTGTAGATAGTGAATTACTGTTCTCTAAACTAACTTTATATACGAGCCCCTTTTCTGAGCAACTCGGATGCTTCAAATTTATGTAGGCGTAACTCGGTCAGTTTTTATCGTAATAAAATGAAACTTTTTGTGTTTACTTTGTTTTTGTGTACTGCATCTTTTCCTAAATACAAGTGATAAGACCTGGGGACCGTATAAAAATTTAATTTTTGTAATTTTCTTGTAAATGGGTTTTTTTGGTTCGAAAAGCACGTGAAAACATTCTTTACCTTTTTTAAAACATTTTTCAAATTGAAAGTGCATATCTAAACCGAACGGAATTAGCTATTGGGTCACATTAAGGCTGGACACCCTGTATATAAAAAAAGTACTGCATTTATTATTAAAAAATTTTAATCTAATTTTTAATATAATTTACTCATTTATTAATTTGTGATCCAAGTGTCACCTACTCATGCATTATATTTAGTAACTGAGATATGTACTTGCTTTTTTTAACACAAATTGTCGGTCAATCGCATTACATATTCCGAGTTTAATTTTTTTTATACTTTGTTTTTGTAGCCATTCACGTTCTGAAATATATTTCCCTTACACACTATGTTCTGAATGGCATTAAAACATTTATAGCTGTGAGAAATACTGTGCATTTTGCTTGAATTTGCAACCTAAAATTTAGGAACTGTTCTTGCTTAAATTTAGATTTTAACATCGAATATATATGTTGATATGTTTCCCATCACCTTCATTTTTGGTGTTTTTTCCTCTCAAGTTCAAAAAGGTACATTTTTCATTAAAAAACTATTTAGTTTTGAAAGACATTGTGCTAACTAACGATCATAAAAATAATAGAATTTTCACAATCTAGTAGGAAATATATATAAGATAAAACGTTTTAGTATTCTTTTATTATATTATAACAAACATTTAAAAAGTGTTGCAAAATAAAATTATTATATGTAAATAAAATTTTCCGTTTTAATGAATAGGATGAACTTTAGATACTTGTAATTATATAAACTTCATAGAGAACGTGAATCCATTTTGCATACACATTTATAAGTTTCTTTTCTATTTTTTTATTGTGACTTGTGTAACCCCTGGGTATGCCTTGTGTAACCCCCAGGTATGCCTTGTGTAACCCCTAGGTATGCCTTGTGGAACCGCATGGTTCCGTGGAACCCAGTTTGAAGACAACTGATTTATACCAACTCTATTCTGGACTCATCATTCCAAGCAGAATTTTTACTCGGAACAGTTGCGACATTCCCGTAGTCGTTCTAATATCTGCGCCCTGTGAAGTGACGACAAGAATTCCCGAGATCTGGATGGATATATAATAATAATGCAGTCTTGACACTGTTGTGTGTCAACTTGAAATTCCTAGATTTTGGAAGAAAATGTCCGTGAATAATATCTGACAATTAAAATTATTCCGGTTAATGATCTTATTCAAGTCGAGTAGAGAACGAGAACTCGTTAAGTAAGGTAACTGCAGCATGTTTTGTGACCATAAAAACGCATTCGTCTATAAAAGAGATAATTTTAGATAAAGCGCAATAGAATTTTTTTTATTTCTAAGCCTTTAAAGTTTAAACTTTTTCATTAATCTTCATAAAATCAGCATGTAATAACGAGGGTAACTATAATGTAAGGTCATTACATTAAACACAAAAAAATTTACTCAGATTAGTAATGTATTATATCTCAAGCGAAAATACCGCTGACATCATTTTATTTTTAAATCTAACCCTTATTATCTCTCTCTCTCTCTATTGTAAAATCTAAATAAGAGTTTACTTCTCTTGGTGACCTCAAGGTGGAGATGTTTGTAAATAAACATGTGCATAGTAATTTTGTGCTGCGTACTTGATATCTTGATTTGATTATTCTTGTGGATGAAATCCACCATGAGTAACAAAGCACAGTCTTTGAATTCCGTATTGAGTTATCTCTAAGCGATTCTTGGGGTTATTTGTGGGGTGTAACCAGCAGCTAATGTCCATTTCGTGACCTCAGCGATTCAAACGGTACGATCCTAAATATATTTTTCCTTTATTTGACAGCAGCAGCGTAGGGAATGTTGACCGATACAAACCATACACGAAATGAACTTTGGAAACAAAGATCTTTTACCGTTTGCTTTCTCTCTTCCTAGAGGTAACGAGATGAGATATTTGTAAGAGAATCCACAAATGACCAAAAGGTCTCCAAGTCCATTAACCTCGCTAAAGAGTGTAAATGCCGCCCTAAGTGGCTAGTTGTCTATTCGTTTTCATCAGTACAAACAAACACTTTCGGGCGTGAAGTTCGAGTAAATAGTCGACTTTTTAACATAGGAGTGGAAATTTGACGTAGATGGATTCTTTTAGCAATCTTATGTTAAATGAATGGGTAGGAAAAAAGTGTTTTGAAGTGTGTGTATCTTGATAAATGAATGGCATTTAATATATTTTTCACGCCTAGGGCAAAAAAAGAGATGAATGATTAAAACTAAAACCATTTGAAATGATTATTGCGGCTTAAATATGCGATTAATATTCTAATCATGTTATAGAGCAGCAAAGAAAAGAAAAATTATTGTAATCAAAACAAATAGTGCCTTATTATTCGAGGATGGTGAAGAATAAAAGTGTTCAAGTCTAGAAGGAAATAGTTGTGAATTTTTTCTTTTAAAATAAATCGTTGCTAGTAATTTATTTCTTTGCAGATAACAGTTTATTTATCTTTTTTTATTGTTGTAATTTCCTTGAAACTGACTCTAATAAATGTGAGACGGTATGCATAAGTGGTGATTAAGCAATTAAGCAAAGCAAATCTCTCATATAAACTATATGTAACAAAAAGATTTCACCATTGAAAAAATAAATATTTTTTATTAAACTTTTGAAGTCTAACTTTCTTATTAATACCTGCAAACGTAAATATTTAATTATTTTTATTTGTTTTGCCAAATTAGAATATTAAGAACTATTTTTATTAAGAACGTCGTATTTGATACATGCTTACTATTTCTTTAATATTTCTTTTAATTTCCTTTTTAAACTTAATCAACAGTATTTTATTGTCTGTGATATGTTTTATTAAATTTCTATAAATAATATTTAGCTCCTTATACATTAAGTATGCTAGATGAATTAAAAAATTAATCGCAACAATTTGCTAGTTTCATCATTCTAAGAAATCATTTCTTTATTTTTTAAAAAAATTATATATGATTTTCCCTCAGATTGAATAGACAATTAAGGTATCCGAACACGCTTACGAAACATACTTTATTTTGTTTCTACACTACCTAGAGGTCAAGTTACAATAAATTTTATAAAGTTAGAAAAACCGGAAGTGGGTTTTTGATCTACCAGAAATGGGCATTTTAATTGCTCAAAATCTATCATGGCGAGTCTGATAACTCAAAATATTACGATAAAACTTTGTAAACCTGATACTTACGTTATTTTCTAGAGAATGTACTAAAATATTTCTAATTGTATGAATACTTTTTGAATTATGGCTTGTTATTTAAATAATGGTCTTATAAAAAATGTAACATTTCTTATAATGTTTACTCAATCTGCTCTAAAATTTTCAAATTTTACAAAAAAATTAATATTTTAGTACATTTTCTAGATAAATGCATCTAATTTGTTTTCGTAATACTTTTACTAATATATGTCTATTACTTTTTTCTCTATCTGCTTTGAAGTTTTTCAAAAATATTGCTAAAATTTCACATATAATTGTGATTTTTGTAAAATTCAGGTAATTTATTTTAAATTTTGATACTTAAATAGTAATATTTATTGGTATTGAGTCCTAAAAGAGCATTTATAATGTTTTAGTATGCTATTTTGTTAAAAAGTACTCCGAACGTGTTCGGATACCTTAATTTATCGTAGATTTCCAGCATTTTGCAACACAAAAGTACGTATTTTTCTTCAAGATAAGTGTTTAAAGTGACCATGCCTTTTTTTCCCATGATCTCTAAAATAAATCACATTTTTATCCCACATACAATAAAAATTACAGCTAATTATCGTCTTCTTGAAGATAACTTTTTCACAAACATTTATTTCACAACGTATTAATCAAAAACACAATTTTCTTTTAAAAAGAATGTACGCATAAACTACATAAATATACCAGTAATCGAAATTTTAACGAACACGGATATATCTCATACCTGAATACGTACTGCTTGCGATACTGAATTGCTATTATCTAAGAATCTAGATATATATATATATATATATATATATATATATATATATATATATATGCTTAGTAATATAAATAATGGGATCACATTTATCGATAAACAAAAGATAAAAAAAAAAATCTAAAGCGCTAAAACTTTTTTTAAAATTTTTGTTGATGATGTGATGTTTTCCGTAATTGAATTGAGATTGTGAATTGTTTCCAATGTTTAAAATAGTCCATATCCTGTATTATCTAAGTAGGTATATTTATTTTACTTTTGTCATTAAAATCACATAAAATATGCACATTCTGTAAAGTCCCGGCAAGAAAGATTAATTAATATTTGCTTCTCACTTAAGATCCTCAACGCTCCTAATTTTTTCTGAAACTATTCTCTGCGATGTCCCCCCCCCCCAAATCAGTTTAATTCTCATGGAACAACTTCCGTGAAATATTATCTTTTTTTTAATGCGAAACAAACTTTATGAAAGTGTTTATAATATTAACTAATGTTAAATAAACACATTTAAATGAGTATAAAAACATATTAAAAAGAAAGCTTTTCAAAACCTCAGAAACGGTATTTATTTTACCTTAATTATACATGTCTAAGCTGAATTGCAAAATTATTAAAATAGTGCTCATAATATATTTCCGGGGTGATGGCAGCCGGTTACGAACTCGTGGCTAGGGTTGTTTCTTACACACAAGTCGTAGATTTAACCTTTTCGCGACGATGTACTGATAAATGGTGAGTCCCACATGCATCCACCTCAAATGTCACCGGCAACCGGATGATGCAAAGTAAATGGCGTTTCGTGCTTGATCAACAGTAATGATCATCCCCATGGAAAGTTGAATTGAACGGCCTACCACTCGATAAGGGGAATTGAAAGTGGTGCATGTATGACACACCCGTTGCAAAAGGGCTTGTTATCATTAAACCTTGCTGTCATTAAGAATCTACCGTTAGAGGGACTAATTATATCTCGATATATCTTAAATATATCGAGGCTAAAAGTTCTGATGTTCATGTATTGTGGAAGTTTGAAGAAGTGGTAACAACTCAAGAGTCGTCCTCGTCACTTAACCGTGGTTGAAAATTAAAAAAATCTATCTCCAACAGCCCTCGTGTTGTTTCGAAGTGCGACGTCAATAGTTAACCGAAATATATTTCACGCTATGCAGTACTCACTTAGGTTTACCAATTCAATGTGTTGTAAATATTAACCACTCCCGTCCCCCACAAAAAAAACATAGATAAAAAATGATTCCAATACAAAAATAGTTTCAGAACAAAACAATGATTATTCAAAATCATGTTTGTAAGACTGTTTTTAAGGTATCCGTAAACTTGCAACAACTTTTTCTTTAAAAAAAAGGAGATTTTTTTTCGGGGGTGGGGGTAAATTTATTTAGTACATTTTACGAAAAAAAAGTATAAAATTAAGAAGAGAAAAAGAAGTTATTACAACTAAAATGGGAAAAAATTGGTAAAAATTCACCAAAAAAAAAAAAAAAAATACACAAAAAGGGCAAAACCTTTACAAAAAAGTTTATGAACAAATCCTCCATTTTTCAATTTTCATGTATTACTTTGCTATTCCTTTTTTGAAATGACCTTCAGGATAAGAGATATTTTAATTTTCACAAAAACGAGAGCACTTTATCTTAGTTATTAATATGAAATTGCTTTAAAAAAACAGTGATTATATTCACATAAAGTACTGTAAACTTTGTTATAAAACAGTGATTGATAAATCTGAAAGTTAAAACACTTCTACTGTTATACAGAATATACACAACAAATTTCAGCAAATTATTTCAAAAACTTTTTGAGCAATCGCTGTCCCCGTTTGAGCTTTTAAAAAAAAACACATTTCGAGTAAAACGCATTTTAAAGTTTGACATATCTTGTGTAAAGCTATGGCATCTGCTTTTACTAAAACACTTGTAGTTTTTGTTCTAGTGAATGGAAAACAAAAAATACTTGGTATTTTTAAAGCTAATAAGATGGCCTATAAAATAAAATCATTAAAAAAAATGTGTGTCAGTTTTTGAAAAAATCATGATTTTAAGGTAGTTGGATACTTTAAATGATCTGAGGTAGAAAATCCGTTACATTAAAGGAAAGTGTTAAATTGCTTTTAAACCTTCTTCCCGCAGCATACAATAGCGAAATCCGTTGCAGGGTCACTAAAACGAAAAATAGCTGAATATCAAGTTTTCAAACCAGTGTTTAACTTTCTTTGATCCAGTTATTACTTCCCACTCGATTATTTTGCTTGAATTGTGATTTTACTTCATATGTAAACTCGTATTAAAAATTAGTATTATGTAAGCCTCTAAATTTGTAAGAAAAAACAATTGTTTGCAAATTTTGATTTACTATGTATTTAAAGATTTTAATTTTAACAAAAATTGCTCAATTGTTTAAAAATTAAATTGAATATATTATATGAAATTGTGGAAAAAATTACAAACTCCAAATTGTATACATTTTTTTAAAAATATGATTCATTTTATATAGCAAAATATATTTGCTTTATAAACTATTTCTTGAATAATGGGTCTCATAATAATGGATCTTTTCCTCCTATAGTTTCAAATAACTTTTTATTTTAGTAAAAATTAAATAAGTAAAATATTTATTTCAACCAAATTTCTGAAAAATATTTCTCTCGTTCAGTGAAGTATTGAATTATTTGGTATTTGCATATCGGTGAAAAATTAAGATAGTTTCCCTTTCGCCGCCCAAATCTCGCCATGTTGGCTTTATTGCGACAACAATATACACATAAAAAATGCTTGTAAATGTTTTTTTTATTGGTTTTTCATCTATTTTTTTATGTATCATGAAAAAGACATTACTG
This sequence comes from Trichonephila clavata, assembly GCA_019973975.1. Lineage (NCBI taxonomy): Eukaryota > Metazoa > Arthropoda > Arachnida > Araneae > Nephilidae > Trichonephila > Trichonephila clavata. Next base: position 7,438 of record BMAO01007734.1, on the reverse strand, counting down.
ATAAGAAAAGACCGTGACTTGTTTTGAAAATGTGGTGGTAAAAGATTACCAGTGGGAATATTCCATATAGCGTTGGTTGTATCATTTTTGACGTCTTGATCGTCGTTCCGTCGAAACGAAAAAGTATCAAAATTAAATATTATACAAAAAAAATTTTTAGCAAAGAATATATAATTATGTCAACAACTTATTAGTACTTAATGATGTTTTGCTGATATAATTGAGCCAAAATGTATAATAGAGCTAGAGATATACTGATGTTGACGATATTATTGCACATCTAAATGTAAAGATTATTATTAAGTAAAAACTTCTTTTTATCCCTTGTTTAATAATTAGCTATACATTAAAGTAATGGTAAAAAGTAATATAAAGTTCATTATCGTATACGCATATGAGATTTGTTGCTTTTTTGGAATGATTGTATTTTGTGTTATCAATTTTACTTTTGTCAGTGAGTCAACATTCGTTTCACACAGGTAGTCTGTGCAAACGACTGAAGAAACACAGTTAATTGCACTTCTAGTTTTTATATATAAGTTTCTCGCATAAATTAGTGGAGAAATTAAAAAATAGATCTCAGTTTAAACCTATGCCGTGCAATAGGAAATATTATTGCATTGTTTTTAAACAGTAGTAGTATAGTTGAGATGATTCTGATGTTGATTAAAATATAGTTTTTAGACCCAGCATCCATTTTTATTCGAAAGTTGGCTTTATCTCTCCCACTTCTGTTTGCAATCATAGATTCTTTCCAGTTGGAGTATTTTTATCTTTCACCTAGAGAGTTTTGTAAATAAGTGTATCTATACTTAAAAAAATGTTTTATTAAATTTTTCCCTTTTGTTAGATGGAATTTAGTTATTCTTACCTGGACAGTTGGAAATTGATCGAAAAAACATCACCATATGCCTTGTTTTAATAAATTCGAATAATACAATAACCAAAATATGAGAGAAAATTATGCATATAATATGTACCATTTTTGATAATATGAAGAATACATATAATGCTAGAAGTGTGAATTTTACATATAAACTAGCCTATAGCACTAAAGTTGTTATAGTACTTGTTCCGTACTCTTATTTAAGTACATTATTAATATAGCACATTTTTTTAATAATTTCAAGGTTTTTAATGTAACGTATACATAATCTTTTCTAAATTAAGTAATAAAGAAGAACATTCCGTATTCACATTTAAGATTAATTTTTTAATTTAAAAATTATAAAATTCAACTGATACAAAGAGAAATTAACATTATTATAAACCTAAACTTTGCTGTAAGCCCACCATAAAACAATAACAGTTGTTCATCAAATCAGAAGAATCCAGTGGCGTATCGGAGAATATTAGTGCCCCCCCCCCTGCAAAGTCAGGTTGTGGGCCAAGCTGGATTTTACAAAAGATTGCAGAACCATAATATATGACATAGCCATTGGGTCCCCTATAGAATTCTGTCCACCCTCACGCTGCGAGGGTGTACGTTACGCCACTGGAAGAATTTCAAAGATCGCATCTCAAATTAATTTTAGTTATGATTTAGCTAAAATAAGATATAATAGAATATTACAGTAATAAGAACACAAATTTATATATTAAGAATATTAAAATTTATATGTGATATGGATTTTAAAATTGATGTCTGTGGAGATGTTTAAAACTACTTAAATATTTTCACTACAAAAAAAAAAAAATTTCCTTAATTAAACGGTTTCAGGGGAAATTTAATTAATAACTTTTTCTATAAAATTTCAACTTATCTGTATTATAAATACAAACTTCGAAAAATAACAGTAGTACAATTTAGATCAATTCAAACCGAATTGTTATTAGAATTTACTTCATACACATTCGAAACGATCCAACCGGGATGATAATGATGATATTTCTAATGATAAAATTTCCATTACAGCTCTTCAATGCCTGAAAATCTAATTTCTTTACGTAATTTATAGATTACATTTACCGCAAAATGTTCGATATTCTCCTTCTCTTCTCCATTCAAAAAATACCTAAAAAGATTTTAATAAAACAAAATAATAAAAGAATTAAAAAAGAATTTACATTCGATGCAAATTTTTCTCCACAGCTGTCACTCGCCTTTCATATAAATATAAATCAATTGTTCAAGAAAAACATAACAGTTTTAACTGGAAAAGATAAAATTTCATTAGCATTTAAATCAATATACAAGCATATATACCGGTATCTACCTACAACGGTATCATTTCCTACATATCCCCTTATCGCCGACGAATAAATATGTTCACGCAATTTATCGATTATATTTCTCATAAATCATCCATATCCCCTCCCTTCGCACTTCAAAAATACCAAAATGAAAAAGAAAAGAATGAATGAATAAAAATGGTATAAAAAAAGATCTTACTAACCTGACTTACCGACGCCCCTAGCGCCTAAGACGAGAACTTTCAAGCGGGACCCGTTCAAATTGGTCATCTTCTCTTCTAGCTCTGTTGATAGTCGCTCCGCCACAACAACGAAACGAACTGACGATCCTACTGCTATTCCAACAGGTGACTTCTTTCTCCCCCTTCCTACCCACCTTTCCCACTCTATCCAGGTTGATGCACCCCTGCAGAGTTAGCTCATTTTGTTCTTCGCCCGAAGTAGGAATCGTTTGCAAAAACCCGTTCGTTCGATGAGAATCGCGAATTCGGATGGATGGCGGATCTTTTCGATTGCCGGTTGATTTTAGAACATTTTAGCGAAAGAGGTTCGACTTCCTCATTGACCCGTTCGGTTTTGGGTATGGTTGATCTTTCATGTTTGCCCGGTGGTTGTTTGTACAGATCATTCGTTTATAAGGATTTGTCACAGGTCTAAATCGTTAATACTACTTGTTTTCTTCTTTTTCTTTTCTTTCGAACAATAGAAAGATTTATTGCTAGCTCTTGTTCCCAAAAAAGAAACGATTAACTCGACTTTTTTTTTCTCCTTCGGTTTTCGTGATTTTTCTCCATTTAATTGATATATATTTTCTTTTCTCTTTTTTTTTAATAAAATATCACAGCAAACGATTTTTTTTCTTTTTTGCACATTTTTTTTTCTTTTATTTTTACACCTGCCACAAAATAGCAATGTAAAAATTTCTCTTTAAACAAACACTTCTGTTTCCAAAAAAAAAATAAAGAAAAGAAATCGTTCTTATATAGTTGTAAAAATATTTCAGTTTGCAATGGAAAAATCATAACGAATTACTTTATCTTTATCAAGTAATTTTTTTATACTAATTCTGTCTATCAACACAAGCATTGCAATATCCAGACTTAGCCTCGCCTGTTATTGGGGGTTTTGGACCAATATAGAAATGCACTAAATCCATGGACAAGACAAGAAGAACGCAAACGTTAATCATCATTATTTTCCATTATTTTTCGTAGTTTACACTTATCTTTGTTAAGAATTTTTGGAGGGAAAAAATTTGAATTTCACTCTTTTTTTTATAAACTTCTTCTGTTACTATTTTGGAATAAGCATGTTAAATTTTAAATAATAAGTAGCTTTGTAATGAATTAGTTCTTGTAATCCTTACATCTTATAATGCTGTATTTTTGCTTTTTAATTGAAAATAGTAATACCTCGACTTGCACGAATTCGGAATTAGGCAATTTTTATATCTCATCTCGATATACGATTCTTTTTTTTTTCCCTCACGAAAACTTAGACGGAGTCATTGCCAGAGCCTGATGAAATCGGTAATTTGGTTGAAGAAGGTGTCAATTTTGCCAGACAAGTTCAGAACTGGATAGTTATGATGTTCAAAAACTGCTGGATTTTCATAATCAGGAGCTGACAATTGATAAACTCATAGAAATGCATTAGTAAAAGCACGACATTGAAGAGTATGTAGACCCAGTTCAATCAGAAGATTGAATGACGGTAATTTGACCGACTTCAGTTTAATTGAAAGGGATTAAAAAAATTTTAAAAAATACATACTCTAACAGCGTAGTTTTTCAACAAAATAAGGAATAAAAAATATTAGCATGTTATGAGGAAATTTTGTGAAAGGAAAAAAAATCTTTGAGTCGGTAGACTACTTGTTAGACTTTATGAAACCTTCTACACAAAATAACTTTGGTTTGCGATTTTGTATTTGAATTATCGAAATTATTTAACAGTTTTTTTCTTAATTATTATTTTCTCCCATCTCCAGTCCCAACTAAAAATAATTTATATGTATTTATGTATGGAATTATACCCCGACTTACGCGAATTCGACACATGGTCATCACTCAGTCTCACCTATCGCGTAAATTCGGGGTATTACTGTATTTTAAAAGCATCATTGTGATTGCTGTTTATTTGAAATTCATGTACAAGTGTCTAAAACAAAATTCATTAGCCAGCCACAGTAAACCCTCATTAAACTGAATGTCGCTTAATCCAATCAACCATTTAAAAAATTTACAATTAAAAAACGCAAAAAAAAGGCTGACTTTTTTTAAAAGTAATTTTGATCCAATCATCTATATGTAATGTATTAATTCGAATTCTCTATTTGAATTATTTATCGTTTTGATTTGTCTTATTCCAAAATGTATGTTTTTTTTTACTGTAATGAATACTTAGGACCTTCGATTATTTTTATAAGTTATTTTTGTTCAATCCAGATTTTCATTAATATGAATTACCTGAAGCCCAATAGACGGTATAAATTATCAACTTCATTTATTCCGTTTATTGGATATCTTCTATATATGTGTTATTTAAAGTATACTCTGTATATACTTTTCTCTCTCGTTGTTTCTCTCTTTCACACATCTTCTCTTTATCTCTCTCACACACCTTCTCTCTTTTCTATGAAAACTTGTGTATGTTTTATATTACATTTAGGATTTGAATTTTATTACTTTACCAAGAAACGAATACTTTTTAATTAATTCAGGTGTCGTTCGCGTCACTTGACCATGTTTCAAAATTACGCGGTCCGTCGCCAAAAGCCCTCGTGTAGCTGAACAGTGCGACGTTAATATTCACTCACTCGTAAGGTGTTTTTTTAAATGCTTAAAAAAGGCCAGCGATTGCTGTGAGTGATTGAGTGAGTGAATATTAACGTCCCGCTGTTCAGCTACACAAGGGCTTTTGGGGACGGTCCGCGTAATTTTGAACCATGGTCAAGTGACGCGGACGACACCTGAGCACCCCCCCCCTTCTCCTAACTACCACACACCAACGGGAGGACGTTTGAGCTCTCGACAGATTTTACGTGCATCGCACCCTACACGGTGGGTCTTCAGTGGTACTGGGATCGAACTCATGACATGCTAGCCACGATCCGATGCTAGACCACTTGGCTACCGCGTTCACCCAGCGATTGCTAAAAAAGTTTTATCTTAAGCAATTTCATATAATAACGAAGATAAAGTGATCTAGTGTTTGTAAAAATTAAAATATCTCTTATCCTGAGGGTCATTTCAAAAATGAATAACATACCAACACATCAGAATAGAAAAATTGAAAATTTGTTCATAAAGTTTTGGAACAGAATGGGCCGCGTTTATGTTATTTTTTGTCAATTTTTACCCATTTTTTTCCCAATTTAGTAATAATAATTTCTTTTTCTCATCTTAATTTTAGCATACTTTTCTTACAATGCACTAAGCAAATCTAAAAAAATCCCTATAACTCCAATTTTTTTTTTAAAAAGTAGTTGCAAGTAGTCGGATACCACCATAAGGCATAAATAAGCCTCATTATTCAATACAGTGATATTTGATACATTGTCATCCAAGAAAATGCAAAAGCAGGTGGCTCAGTGGTTGTGGTTACAAACTCGAGGATGGCGTGCCATGAGTTAGATCCCTGATGCAACTGACGGCCCGTCATGTAGAAGGGCTGATGTAGGTTAAATCTGTTGAGGTTCAGAATCCCTCCGTTGGATTGGTGTGTTAGTTTGAAGGGTGGTGACGGCTCAGGTGTTATTATCTTTATTTCGCAGCTCAAAATTACGAGGCCCATCGCCACAATTGTTGCTTCAGAAAGAGATAAATAAACACTCACGCCATTTGAAAACTGGGCTGTCAGAGCTCACAATTTTAACCATCTCATCCATCTGTAAAATATATTTTCTATTGAAATAACTCTTCTTATGATAAGGTAATCACAATTGCCAAATTTTTTAATAAATATTTGCACTGACTGTAAGCATCAAAAGATCTGATACTCCTCATTAACTTCCTTGCTAATCATGCTGTCAGTCAACTACAACTTATAACTTTTATAAGCCACGTTTAAATTACGACTATTTAATGTCCATCTTATTCTTCTTCACGTTCCCCTTTTCAATGATAAGGCAACATTTATTCACTTCCAATTAACAATCCTTTTCACCTAGCTGTCACCGAGAATTCGACATATGCAAATGCCTCTTGTGTCATTCGTCGGAAAGTTCCACCGAAAGTTGGGCGCTGTCGCCATTTTATCAGGTTGGATGAACGATTATTTATCGCCACGTATTCCAAGCACGCCCTGTCGGGTTTGTCATGTTTCGGTTTTGAGTCTTCTTCCTTATCTCAACATCTTGAATTTTTCTTACGTCAGGTTTTAAATGAACTCCTTGGACTTGTTGGGTGCATGTGAATGGTCTGTTTTGATATGAATAAGGTTCTCTGATGGTTCAGTCATCATTCATCATTTTTGCTAACGCACCATAGAATTGCCTCGTTAAAAGATTATACAGTATTCGTAAATAAGTCGATTCTTAGATACTCTATATTATAAAGGACAGTTTAAGGATTGATGGTTGTTTGTGAAGTATGAGAAGTTAATGCTTTTGAAAATATTTCGATGAAGTATTGAAAATGAATACTTATTTTTGTAAGAGGTTGAAAAAATTTGTTTATATTACAATGGCCCGAATTTCCACGACGTGTCATTTGTTAGCCAAAGAGCCATAAGCATTGCCAACTTAGATTTAGCTTTAAATACGAAAGATGAAATATCTATTTATTAGATTTTTCTTGTCATTTTGTGCCAATTTTTTTCGTAAAAAATTTCATTTGCATTTTAATTTTTGGTTGTTTTTTAATTTTTTAAAAATTAAATGTTTTTTAATTAAACTAAGAAAATTAAGTCTGAAGTGACAAAGGGGGAGCCATGGCTTACATTTTCTTATTTACTATCCATTTTAAAGAATACCGGTATGAATATAACTATTTGTTCTGCTGTTAAAGATGCCTTATAACTTACATATACAAATCTACTATTAATAATATTTTACATATTTTGTTATTTATACCCCATTTACGTCATTCATCCAAATCAGCAGTTGTTAGAAGAATGAGATACTCTTATATATATATATATATAGCATACTAAAATACAATAAAATAATAAGTGAAAAAGTTCTACTACCTACAAGGCAAAAAAAAAAAAAAATTGGTTTCAAGAAACTAACAATTGAAGATAC